>CAUYLG010007226.1:0-52124 GCA_963573385.1 Cacajao melanocephalus
GGAATTCTTGTGATTTTTGTGCATTGATTTTGTATACTGAGACTTTGCTGAAGTTGCTTATCAGTTTAAGGAGATTTTGGGCTGAGACCATGGGGTCTTCCAAATATACAATCATGTTGTCTGCAAATAGAGACAATTTGACTCCCTCCTTTCCTAATTGAATACTCTTTATTTCTTTTTCTTTCCTGATTGCTCTGTCTAAGAACTTCCAATACTATGTTGAATAGGAATGGTGAGAGAGGGCATCTTTGTCTAGTGCTAGTTTTCAAAGGGAATGCTTCCAGTTTTTACCCATTAAGTATGATATTGGCTGTGGATTTGTAGTAGATGGCTTTTATTATTTTGAGATACGTTCCATCAATACCTACTTTATTAAGAGTTTTTATAATAAACAGCTGTTGAATTTTGTTGAAGGCCTTCTCCACGTTTCTTGAGATAATCATGTGGTTTTTGTCTTTGGTTCTGTTTATGTGATTGATTACATTTATAGATTTTTGTAGGTTGAACCAGTCTTGCATCACCAAGATGAAGCTTACTTGATCGTGATGGATAAGCTTTTTGATGTGCTGTTGCACTCAGTTTGCCAGACTTTAATGAAGATTTTTGCATCTATGTTCATGATGGATATTGGCCTGAAATTTTCTTTTTTAGTTGTGTCTCTGCCAGGTTTTGGTATTAGGATGATGTTGGTCTCATAAAATGAGTTAGGGAGTATTCCTACTTTTTATATTGTTTGGAATAGTTTCAGAAGGAATGGTACCAGCTCCTCTTTGAACATCTGGTAGAATGTAGCTGTGAACCCATCTGGATGTGGACCTTTTTTGGTTGGTAGGCTAGTAATTGCTGCCTCAACTTCAGACCTTGTTATTAGTCTATTCATGGTTTTAATTTCTTCCTGGTTTAGCCTTGGGAGGGTGTAAGTGTCCAGGAATTTATCAATTTCTTCTAGATTTACTGATTTATGTACATAGTGTTGTTTGTAGTAATCTCTGATGTAGTTTGTATTTCTGTGGAATTGGTGATGATATTCTCTTCATCATTTTTTATTGAATCTGTTGGATTCTTCTCTCTTTTCTTTTTTATTAGTCTGGCTAGCAATCTATCTATTTTGTTGATCTTTAAAAAAAAACTAGCTCCTTGATTTATTGATTTTTTGAAAGGATTTTTGTGTCTCTATCTCCTTTAGTTCTGCTTTGATCTTAATTATATCTTGTCTTCTGCTAGCTTTTGAATTTGTTTGATCTTGCTCCTCTAGTTCTTTTAATTTTGACAACAGGGTGTCGATTTTAGAACTTTCCTCACTTCTCATGTGGGCATTTAGTGCTATAAATTTCCCCCTAGACACGCTTTAAATGTGTCCCAGAGATTCTGGTATGTTGTGTCTTCATTCTCATTGGTTTCGAAGAACATCTTTATTTCTGCCTTCATTTCATTATTTATCCAGTAGTCATTCAGGAGCAGTTTGTTTAGTTTCCATGTAGTTGTATGGTTTTATGTGATTTTCTTAGTCCTGAGTTCTTGTTTGATTGTGCTGTGGTCTGAGAGACTGGTTGTTACGATTTTCATTCTTTTGCATTTGCTGAGGAGTGATTTACTTCCAATTATGTGGTTAATTTTAGAGTAAGTGCATTGCAGTGCTGAGAAGAATGTATATTCTGTGGATTTGGGGTGGAGAGTTCTGTAGCTGTCTATTACATCCACTTGGTCCAGATCTGAGTTCAAGTCCTGGATATCCTTGTTAATTTTCTGTCTTGTTGATCTGTCTAATATCGACAGTGGAGTGTTAAAGTCTCCCACTATTATTGTGTGGGAGTCTAAGTCTCTTTGTAGGTGGTTAAGAACTTGCTTTATGTATCTGGGTGCTCCTGTATTGGATGCATATATATTTAGGATCATTAGCTCTTCTTCTTACATTAATCCTTTTACCATTATGTAATGCCCTTCTTTGTCTCCTTTGATGTTTGTTGGTTTAAAGTCTATTTTATCAGAGACTAGAATTGCAACTCCCGCTTTTTTTTTTTTCTCTCCATTTGCTTGGTAAATCTTCCTCCATCCCTATATTTTTAGTCTATGTGTGTCCTTGCATATGAGATGGGTTTTCTGAATACAGCACACCGATGTTTCTTGACTTCTTATCCAGTTTACCAGTCTGTGTCTTCTGATTTAGCCTGTTTACATTTAAGGTTAATATTGTTATGTGTGAATTTGATCCTGCCATTTTGATATTAGCTGGTTGTTTTGTCCATTAGTTGACACAGTTTCTTCATTGTGTCAATGATCTTTACCATTTGGTACGTTTTTGCAGTGGCTGATACTGGTTGTTCCTTTCCATATTTAGTGCTTCCTTCAGGAGCTTTTGTAAAGCAGGCCTGGTGGTGATGAAATCTCTCAGCAATTGCTTATACATAAAGGGTTTTATTTCTCCCTCACTTATAAAGCTTAGTTTGGCTGGATATGAAATTCAGGGTTGAAAGTTCTTTAGTTTAAGGATGTTAAATATTTGCCCCCACTCTATTCTGGCTTGTAGGATTTCTGCTGAGAGATCCACTGTGTGTCTGATGGGCTTCCCTTTGTGGGTAACCTGACCTTTCTCTTTGGCTGCCCTTAGCATTTTTTCCTTCATTTCAATCCTGCTGAATCTGATGATTATGAGCCTTGGGGTTGCTCTTCTTAAGGAATGTATTTGTGGTGTTCTCTGTATTTCCTGGATTTGAATGTTGGCCTGTCTTGCTTGGTTGGGGAAAAATCTACTGAATAATATCCTGCAGAACGTTTTCCAGCTTGGATTCATTCTCCCTGTCACATTCAGGTACACTGATAAAACAGATGTGAAGGACCTCTTCAAGGAGAACTACAAACCACTGCTCAACAAAATAAGAGAGGACACAAATAGATGGAAAAACATTCCATGCTCATGGTTAGGAAGAATCAATATCATGAAAATGGCCATACTGCCCAAAATAATTTATAGATTCAATGCTAGCCCCATCAGGCTACCATTGACCTTCTTCACAGAACTGGGAAAAAACCACCTTAAACTTAAACTTCATATGGAATCAAATAAGAGCCCACATAGCCAAGACAATCCTAAGAAAAAAGAACAAAGCTGGAGGCATCACACTACCTGACTTTGAACTATACTATAAGGCTACAGTAATCAAAACAGCATGGTACTGGTACCAAAATATAGATATAGACCAATGGAACAGAACAGAGGCCTCAGAAGTAACACCACACACCTACAACCATCTGATCTTTGACAAACCTGACAAAAACAAGCAATGGGGAAAGGATTCCCTGTTTAATAAATGGTGTTGGGAAAACCGGCTAACCATGTGCAGAAAGCTGAAACTGGACCCATTCCTTACACCTTATAAAAAAATTAACTCCAGATGGATTAAAGATTTAAACATAAGACCTAACGCCATAAAAACCCTAGAAGAAAACATAAGCAATACCATTCAGGACATAGGCATAGGCAAGGGCTTCATGACTAAAACACCAAAAGCAATGGCAACAAAAGCCAAAATAGATAAATGGGATCTAATTAAACTTAAGAGCTTTTGTACAGCAAAAGAAACAATCATTAGAGTGAACTGGCACCAACAGAATGGGAAAAAATTTTGCAAGCTACCCATCTAACAATGGGCTAATATCCAGAATCTACAAAGAACTAAGACAAACTTAAAAGAAAACAACAAACAACCCCATCAAAAAGTGGGCAAAGGATATGAACAGACACTTTTTTAAAAAAGATATTTATGCAACCAACAAACATATGAAAAATGCTCACCCGACCGTTAGAGAAATGCAAATCAAAACCACACTGAGATACCATCTCATGTCAGTTAGAATGGCAATCATTAAAAAATCTGGAGCCAACAGATGCTGGAGAAGATGTGCAGACATAGGAACACTTTTACACTGTTGGTGGGAGTGTAAATTAGTGCAACCGTGGTGGAAGACAGTGTGGTGATTCCTCAAGGACCTAGAAATAGAAATTCCATTTGACCCAGCAATCCCATTACCGGATATATACCTAAAGAACTATAAGTCATTCTATTATAAAGACTCAAGGACATGTATGTTCACTGCAGCACTGTTTACAATAGCAAAGACTTGGAACCAACCCAAATGCCCATCAAGGATAGACTGGATAAAAAAAATGTGGCACATATATACCATTGAACACTATGCAGCCATAAAAAAAGGATGCGTTGATGTCTTTGCAGGGACATGGGTGAATCTGGAAACCATCATTCTCAGCAAACTGACACAAGAACAGAAAACCAAACACCACATGTTCTCATTCATAAGTGGGTGTTGAACAATGAGAACACATGGGGACACATGAAGGGGAACATCACACACTGGGGTCTGTTGAGCAGGGTGGGCTAGGGGAGCCATAGCAGGGGGTGGAGAGTTTGGGGAGAGATAACATTAGGAGAAATACCTAACGTAGGTGAAGGGGGATGGAGGCAGCAAACTACCAAGGCATATGTGTACTTATGTAACAATTCTGTAAGATCTGCACATGTACCCCAGAACTTAAAGTAAAATAATAAAAAAAAGGTTACTAAAAAAAAATGGTCATGTATAGACTTTTTTTCTTGTCATTATTCCCTAAACAATATGGTATAACAACTATTTACATACCATTTGCATTGTATTAGGGATTACAAGTAACCTAGAGGTGGAGGAATGTAGGTTATGTACAAATAAATACTAAGCCTTTTTATATAAGGGACTTGAGCAGCAAGAATTTTGGTGTCTTTGTGATCCTGGAACCAATCCCCAGCAGATATCAACTGTCTTATTTAAATTATCACAAACACCCTACAAAGTAAGCATCATTAACCCCACCTTAGAGCTGGGGAAAGTGATAATGAGTTTACATTACCGGTCTGGGGTCATATATGCAGGAAGTCAGGGAATAGGAAGTCAACTCAGCCCTTTCTGAGACCAGAGCCTAAGCACTGGATGGCCAGAGGCACAGTTAACTGGCATCTGGATATTCCAAGGGCAAAACAAATGATGAGGAAACATCTAATATCAGTCTGTAAGAAATGTTATGATCTATTACATAAATCTCTACCTCTTTAACTTTTTTTTCTTCTGCATTACTTCCTTTAGTTGCTGGAAATCTTTTTGCTGCATTGTCTGTGATGATAGCTGGCTTCTTTGAGATACAGAGAAAACACTTCCCTCCAGTGGAGCAGCCCCTTTCAGGAAAAGTTCTCACTGTTTCCTCAATGCCCTGTTTCTACCTGATTCTTCAGTATGTTTTACTTGGAGTGGCGGAAACGTTGGTAAACCCAGCCTGTGAGTAAACACTCTTTCAACTAATGTTAGAACACACTGAACCTTTACACAGAACACATCACCTCAACCAGAACAATTAAAGTGGTAGGTGACCTATTCACCCCCTAGAGAGTTCCTGCAATACTTCAAGCAAATTTATTTATTACTTTCATTTTTACAAACATTTCATTTCTCCTCATTCCTCTACCACATACAGAACAATTATCAATTCCGCCTGGATGTAGATGGAACAAAAGATTTTTAACCTGGTTAAAGGCAATAACCATTTTGTCAGGCATACCAAAGGAAGAAAACCTCTGCTAAAATCTGGAAGACAACTCCAGAACACTAAGATGAAAACTCTTCTCTCCTCCCTTTCCTCCTCTCACCTCCCTCCCTCTCACTCATAAACTCACATACATACCCCTCCAAAAATGACATTTAATGTTCTTTGAGAGTATATAAACATGCAAATGAAATGAAAATTTAAGCCAATTTTCCAGATAACTCAATGTCTTTAAATTAAATTACACTAGATTAAATGTGATCACTAACGTTTCATAAGACAAGTTCAAAATAAGTTTATTAAATATCAAGGGTTTCTGAATTATCTAGATTGCTTATATTAATTAAACTAGCTATTTTACAATTTATCACAATATTTCAGTGACTTCTTGCAATACAGTAATGTGTGTGTACATATACTTATCAGTGTAATTGATTACATCTAATGTTTCCATCTTCCTTAAATTTTCCTGTAGTAAGAGTCATGATTCTAACTCAACCCCCCATTATACTTTAAAGATAATATTTCTATAACTTCTAACTATCTTCCTGCCTCCAACCTCTCTCCCATTCTATCAATTGGAATATGGATTTTAGAGTAGTCATTCTAAATGACAATTCTAACCATTCCATTTGTGTCTAAAATCGTCAATGAACCTATTATCTTCAAAGTTGTTTCCAAACTTTTTAAAGATAAATATTTAATAAATACGTATTTAAACACATACATACTTATGATACCAAAGCAATTCAATAAAAAATGAAAATAAAATTAAGTTTGAGTATAGTTATATATATATGTCTCAGACTATTTATAATTTTAAATCATTTCTTTTCATATATTTTGCATACATAAATTACTTTATGAGACTTTACACTTGGGACCTCACTGTTTAACATTGCAAGGAAGACAAAAGAAGTGTAAAGCAATGCTACTACACAAATATTTGTGATCTTCTCTTATGTTATTCCCAAAAATGTGTTGGAAGTAGTCAGCCAAAATTTTCTGGGCTACTATAGAGTAAATAATGAGGAAAGGTAATGAGTAAATATGGGGAGGAAATTCCTAGCCAGCTTAGCAATAATGATTTAACATACAAAAGCCAGAGAGGTACATAAAACCAAGGACTGTTAAAAAGGCAGATCATGTGCTATATATCACTTAATCTAACCCTCCTTGATTTACTCATCAGGTGATCAGGTCTAACTGAGGTCCTAGTTAAGTCAATTGACTCATCTGCCATCAGGGTCATGGACCAGGGACTGAAAGAATCTGGTTTGATTTCTAGCTTTTCCATTACTACCTACCTAAACTTGGGAACTCATATAACCTCCAAACCTCACTTTTCCGGTATTCAAAATAGAAATAATTTTATTCTTTCTTATATCAGAGCATTGATAGGGTAAGAATCAACAGGAATGAGAGACTACTCCTTGAAAATCAAATGATGTAAAATATTAAACGGTATTTTGAACTATAAAATCAAGTATTACCCTTCTGGGAGAGAGTACAGCATAGAGGTTAGGCTTTATGGTCTTAAAGTCAGACAGACCTGAATTCAAACCCAGTTCTGCCACTGACTAACTCTGTGACCTTGGAAAAATTATTCCGCATTTCTGGGCTTTTCTCATCATCTATAAAACAGGGAGTTGTTCAAATGATTAAGTGGAAGATTTTACGTAAAGCAAAAACCGCAGTGCCCAGTATATAGACAGCATTCAATAATTAGCAGTTATAATGTGTTGTTGTTATCATTACTAAAAGTAATGGCAAAAACCACAATTACTTTTGCACCAACCTAATATTATCATCTTTCACATGAATTAATAGTGCCAGGCTCAGAACAGAAGCACAGGTGTCCTGCTCCCAGCTCTTTTTGCCATAAACAACCTGAACAGCCAGGAGACCTGGCAGTGTAAGCAGAACCGTCTCTCACCAGAGTCATCCTACATCCGTCTCTTTCCTCTTACCTCTCCCCTCTAATCCAACAGCAAGTCCTAACTTTTACTCTGAAATAGAACTTAAATCTGGCCACATCTCACTACCCCCTTTGTTCTCCTCCTGGCCTACAATACCGTCATCTCTAGCCCCGATTCCACCAGAGCCTCTGAACTTTTCTCCCTGCTTCCTCTCCTGCCCTTTGAGTCCATTCTCTTTTCTTCTCAAAACATAAGTCCTATCGTTCCTCTGCTTGAAATTCCACAGTAGGATTTCAGAGAGAAATTCCTCACCGTGGTGAATAAGGCTCCACATGATTTGGTCTCTGCGTGTTGTTCCACCTACATTTGGTTACATTCTGCCCCTTGACCACATCTCCAGAAATGTGTGTGTCTCTAAGATGCTAGACTTCTTTCTACCCCAAGGCCTTTGCACTTGGTTTTTTCTTTATTCAGAATTCCCTTTCCTCTGTTTTCGAATGGCTGGCTGCTTCTTATTATTGTGCCTTCTCAAAGCTCTTCTCTTTGGAGGGGGCTTCCTTGAGCATTCCATCACTTTCTATTTCATTACTCTGGATTTTTTTTAATAGCAGTTGTCAGAATCTGAAATTACTTTATTTTTATTTGTATTTCCTGACTCGTACTGTGAGAATATACACTCCTGACGTCAGTGTATGTTTTTCCTTCCTGAAAAGTACATGTGCAAAATAGGTGATCAATTAATATATTTTGATTGAAGAAACAAACAAATGAAATCTATGGCTATTTTTATATGGTACAATAAAAATATATTATTCAAACACTTGACAATGTCCTACATTGATGGCATTAAGCAAGGAAACACAATGAATCACTCCATAAATGACAGTGGACATAGTCTACCCTACTAAGACATGTTATACTTTGGAGATGAGTTAGAAAAAAAAGAGCAGTAGAAAACTGTTCAAATTATGTTTTCTTTATAGCAGTGTACACCTCAGTTGTCTCATACTCTATGTTTGTTTGTTCAAAATAATACTGTGTGGGTATCTACAATGTGCCTACTACTGTTCTCGATGCTTTAGACACATCAGTTAATAAAAATAAGACAAAAATTTCTGCCATTGTAGAGCTTATAGCATTTCTGTGGTTGAGTAGTAGAGAGTAAGCTGGGAAGACAGAAGGCTCCAGTCAGAGGAGGGTGCACAAAATTGTGATTATGGAGTGAGTGCAGTTACTGATCCAGGACATGGCTTTGCAGGCCAGTCTCTGTTACAATTACTCAACTATGTCATTGTGGTATGAAAGCAGCCATAGACAACATATAATAAATGAGTGTGACTGTGTTCCAATAAAACTTTATTAAAATAGGTGGCAAGCTGAACATTACCTGGCCATAGTATTGGCCAACTGCTGGTCTGAGGTACAAGGCATAGGCCATGACCTTGTATGTGAGTGGAGTGGAAGTTAAGGTAGATTGTAGATCAAGGACATTGGAGGTCAAGGAACTGGACAACCAAGATTGAAAGAATGAATGGTCGGAAGGATGATCTATATGTATAGCAAAATTGCTAAGCATTAAGTCAGGAGTAGTACCAAAGAGTGTGACAATGAGAGAGGAACTGACAACTTTGAGAAATAGAGGAAAATGTCCTATAGATTGGCAGATGACAGCACAAAAGAGAAATAGTAGATGATATAATCTGATAACATGAAATTCAAAGCTGAAGCTTTTTTAGGGTGAAGGGGGAAATAATGGTCTAAAAATGGCAACAGGATAAGATTCCATTTACTGGGACTATGGTACTTCAGACGTTCAAAATAACTTTTCACCAAATGCAATAAACACATTACAACTGTTTAAGAACAACTAGAGTAAAAAATTTCCAGTGATAAGTCCCCAGTACCAGTTGCCTTAGGAAGGTGGTTATGGCCCTATATTTTGCAGATTCTGCATATGCTGTGATGCGGCACCTTTGCAAGCACTTACCAGCTACTATCTGGAGGCACATTTTTAGCACTCATTGGCAAGAAGACCAGCTTTCACATACACATTGAATATTTTTTTATTGTGTCTTCCTAGTAAAATGAGAATTTTAGAATAATGACAGACTTGTTGATATTATCTACATTGTAATGGGCTAAAAGAACTATCTTGGAGCCTAAAAAATCAAATTGGTGATCACTAAAGTTTCAAAAGATCATAACATGCAAGTCAATGCCTAAAAATGAAGATTTGAGAGCTTGAAAAGCTAAGTCCTATAAAAGGGAACTGGAGGTTTTCAAAAACGACTAAAATGACACCAAAGAGAGATTAACCAGCAGGCAGAGAGCTGGCAAAGTGTGTTCATGAATTATATACCGCACCAGAAGTTCTAGCAAGAGAAAAGCATAGGATTAATAATTAACTAGGAGAGTAATAATGGGACTGTATGTTCTGCTTTTTCTTGGTGAAAGAAATCAGCCTACTTACTCTTTCTGCCCATTGCTAATTTCCTTGTATTTATGGAGAGGAAAGTTTATAAGCCAAATCCTTTTTATAACTGTGAATCATTTCTTCCTAAAGCCTATCCAGGCTTCCTCTCATACTCCCATTTGGACCTTTCTGAAAATACTCCAAGGCTCCTGCTGGTGATTGGTACTACACAGAAGAACTGTGTTACTTTGCCACCAGTATTTGAAGCCCCTTTCCGCAGTATTTTATCTATCACCATTATTATTTGCATCTCCAATCAGCATTTGTGGGAAAAGTGCTCATTTAGCACTGCCCTTTGTATTAAATAATGTACTGCTTCTGCTCCAGAGTTTAAAGTCCAGGAAAGATAAACTGATGCCTTTTCCCACCTCTCAGTTCTAGCACTCAGCACTTTCCTGAAGCACAAAGAGGGACTCCTTTAAATGTTTATGGGATAAATAAATCAAAACATGTGGAGGACACACCAAAAGTAAAACGGAAATGTTACATTAATGAAGGAAAGAGTATTAATGCATTTACATCATGTGTTAATAAATTCATGGAAAAGTTCCGGTAAATGCAGAGTTTTGCTGCGGCAAGGTATTAAAAAAAAAATGGGGTAAATATTCCTGAGAGGAGCGGGAGGAGATAATAAGATCTCTTCTCACAGTAAAGGACACTAAAGGTTTAGGGTTTACAGTACAGTCATGCACCACATAACAACATTTTGGTCAATGATGGATCACATGGTGGTTTCATAAGATTATAATATATTTTCATAAGAATATAGTATCATCTTTAACTGTACTATTTTTGTGTTTAGATATGTTCAGAATCACAAATACTTACCACTGTGCTCCAATTGCCAGCAGTATTCCGTACAGTCACACACTGCACAGATTTGTTGCCTAGGAGTGAGAGGCTACCCATATAGCCTAGGTATGTAGCAGGCTAGACCATCTAGGTTTGTGTAAGTACACTCTATGATGTTTGCACTATGACAAAATCACCTAATGACACATTTTTCAGGACATATCTCCATCACTAAGCCATGCACGACTGTACATCTGTTTTCTATCATCACTTTTCTTTTTAAAATGAGCTTTAATATTTATTTACAATTTCATTGTAGAAAAGATTTGCAAAGCACAAAAGAGTAAGAGGAATATTAGAAATCCAGTAATTCACCCACTCAAAGCTAAGATTGTTAATATTATTTAGTCTATTTCCTTACAACTTTTTGGCACACATACATAATAGAGATTAGTATAATAAACTCCCCTGTATCCATCTTCTAGCAACAAGAATTTTCAACTCATAGCCAAAACTTGTTTCACCTCTACCCTCATTCACATATATTTTTTCCTCGTTGTATAATTTTGAAGCAATCCCAAATATCATATTAAAATAAGCATAAAATATTTAACACATAGCCCTAAGATCGTAGTGCATTTTAATATTTATGTTTATACAGCATGTACAAAATCTCATATACTTATTTTCATCTATTTCTGATTTCAAAAGAAAGTTGTTTTTAATAGAAAATTTTAAAAAATTATCTTTATGGTTTTTTTTAACCTCTTGGCATCATCATTACTTCCCAAAAATGACATGGAAAGGATAACCATTTTGGAGACTCAATGCTTAAGCTATTGTCTCTGTCTGAGTACCTCTCCTGAAATGAGATAATACATATTAAGGGCTTTGTACAGTGCCTGCACAAGTAGGAGCTACTCAATTTGATAAGATTAATATTGTCAAAAATATACCTAACCCTTTTCAGGACCTACAAGTCAGCATTATACTAAGCACTTTACATGTAGTATTGCAGCTAAGTGTCCCAACACCTCTACGAGTGAAGAATGATATTATTCCCATTTCACAGAGTAGGACATTGAGGCTTGAAAAGTTTAAGTCACTTACCTAAAATCACAGAGATAGTAGATAACTGACATGGTATTTTGACACTATCTTGTCTAACTCCAGAGCCCATGCTCTTAACTTTGATGCAAATTTTATATAATACAAGTTTTCTATAAGGAACCTAATGAATTACACAGAATCACAGAATTAATAGATTGTCATGATGTTATCTAATACAGGCCATACCTCAATCCAAAATTTATCAGAAATATTCAATCTGGAGTGAAATTAGGGTGAATATATTAGGGTACTCAACTACTAAGTAATCAAATTCTCCTTGTAGCTGGGTCAAGGTATATTTTGTCATATTTTATTCCTTGAAGACATCTGTAAATTGTATCACAGTATAGCTTACTACAGTAACCTTAACAAAGTCCAACCCAAATTTTGACTGTGTCAGTAAATTTTCTTTGATATATAATCAACATCAATTTGGACAGTATCCACGAAAGTGTTTTCGGAAGTGTGTTCTAAATTCTGACCTCTCTTTTTCTCTCAGTCTCTGTAATATCATACAGATTTGTTTCAAGCACCGTCAGAGGAACCTCCATGAATTTTCTGACACTGTTCAATGGATTTGGCTGTCTCACAGGGGCACTGCTGGTGGAGTTGGTATATCTCATCTCAGAAGGTAAAAATAGGTTCATGGCATGCTTATATACATTGATTTGATGACTAGGGAACTGGGAGACCAACCCTTAAGAGAGGGGCTTTGCCAGTGCGGTCTTCTTTTTTTAATTGATGCACTTTTGCAATTAAGATAGAATTAAGATAAGAAATACACTCTTGCTGTATTCATTAATTTCTGGGAATTGTTTTTCTTTTGATAGGAGGAGGTAATTACAGAATGTCACTTCTCATGAGACCCTGTCTGCTGTCCTTAGTGTATTTTAAGGCAAACTGGTCATTATATTCTTATTAGATCTTTCATTCAGGCCATATTCAATAATGCCTCACAGCTATCATAGACAGACCTCAGAAAAAGTAAGACCTGTGTAAATACAGGGGATAGGGTACCTGAATGATCTTTTTTTTCCCCTCAAAATTTGCCACAGTTTTTGTCTATGCAAACAAAGAGAAAGTGTGAGTTGAATAATAAATGATATTTAAAAATTTTGCCAATAGAGATTTTGGTCAGAAAAAAACAACTAATCTGAAAAATTCAAATATTATTTGAAATACTGAAGTACCTACTAAAGTAAGTATTAGACTAAAGCAAATATTAAAGAACTACTCTTTGGTTGCATGTGTTGATAAAAACAACAATCAGACAGGATGACAATAATGAAATGACTTTGTATTTCACAGTGAAATGACTTTGTATTTTAAATCCGGACTTTGGAAATTTTGTTCTAAATGCCAATATAGCTTTAATTTAATTTTAATTTACTTTTGCTTATTTAATGGAAACAATCACAAGTGTATTCTCTACTTTCAAAAACACTTATAGTTGTGCACTTAAAATGATGTAAAGAAAGTGTTAGTTTCTGTTATCTTGTAACAAACAAATTTAATTTACCTGCTTTCAAACTATGGAAAAAATCAACTTCTATGAAGGAGATACTCCTTTTAACACTAAATCTCCGTTGAAAAGATATTTATCAAGGACCCACTCTGTTCCAAGCACCATACTGGGCACTGGTGATACCATGGTAAGCAAAATAAACACTTCCAAGCCCTCAGGAAATTTCCAGGGGTACAAGGAAGCAATGAAATTTAAAGTGAAAAAGCCAATGGTAGATATAGTAGCAAAGTTCTTGGGAAGAAACCTATTAATCCCTGATTGATGACTGACAAGATCAAACTCTACCCTTTTCTTAGTTATCTGAGAAAAATAAGGTAAAGTGTGTGTTGAATATTTACCAAGTACTAGGCGGTGTGCTACGTGGAATTTTGTGAGATAAGGTCCACTTCTCAAAGAAATCAAATTCAAACTGCCATACTAACTGTGTGAACTGTGGCAAGTTGCTGACTTCTCTAGTGCTCAGATTCTTTGTACATAAACTAGACACAAAGCACTGGCATTAAGATTTTGTAAGATAACCTTGAAAAGTCTTACCTATATTCACACCTGAAACATTTTCAGTGTTGAACATGTTTCCTTTCTTTACATTGCTCAGCAAAGGTATGTCCAAAAATTTGCTAAAACAGAATTTCTAGAATCAAATCACGTTTGACATATACATGAAGACCCGCAAAGTCAAATATTACTACCAGTTTATCTTTTATACAAATGTAAATTTTTCATAGGCTTAAGCAACTTACCCAGAGTTAGACCAAATAGCCTAGGTTAAGTTCTCCCAAAGACTATCCTCACTTTAGATACTAGCCACAAGTTTGGAAGTTCCTAGGGCTGTCATCACCTCTGACAAGCTGCCTATAAATGTGGGGGCCCCACAGACTCCTTCAGGTCTGATAATTTGCTAGAATAATTCACAGAACTTAGAAAAGTACAATACTTATGATTACAGCTTATCATAGCAAAACAATACAAATCGGAATGAGCTAAAGGGAGAGGCATATGGAGCAAAGTCTGGGAGGTTTCCGAAAGTGGAGCTTCCTTCATCCTTAGGGATACACTACCTTCTGGACACATCAATGTGTGATGATATAAGAATAATGCCAATCAGATGCGCTCACCTGACCTTCACGCCCAAAGTTTCTATTGAGACTTTATCACATAGGCACTATTGATTGAATCCTTGTGAGCTCAATCTCCATCCTCCTTCTGCTCCACAAAAGTTGGGCTAGTATATGTGGCTCAAAGCTCAAAGTCTGATCATGTGGTTGGTCTTCCTGGCTGGCCACTCTCCATTCTGAGTCATCTCATTACCATAAATTATCTGTGGGCCCTCTCCATTCTGAGTTGCCTCATTAGCATAAACTATCAGATGGGAACTGAGGGTCCCACCATAAATAACAGACATTCTAACCACTCAAGAAATTGAAAGGATTTAGACTACCTCCAGGAATCAGTCCAGGCAAAATTTTTAATCACACAACTATACTTACAAAAACGTTTCACTGAAAATCTAAATTTTTATTGAAAATCTGTTTCATATGGTAAGAGCTTTTACATGCATTATTACATTTATTACAGCAACTTTATATTGTTATTCTTATTTTTTAAATGTAAGAATTAAGGCAGAAAAAATAAAGCCAAGTTCTCTAGTCATCAAAACCGGTAGCTGACAGAAATCTAATCCTCTTAGCATTCTGAAACCAATTCCAGCATTGATTTCAATACACTAAGCAACTTGTAGGAATCTCCAGATGTAAGGGTTTTTAAGGACATTTGTTACTTTTGCAATATAAACTCCTTTGATGGAGGTCTGTATAATATCAATAATATTCTAGATATAGAACAAAGATGGAGAAACAAAAGTTTACATAATTTTGGCACAATTTGGTGCCCATGAAAGGAAATTTATCAAGGACATACGGTGAGGGCATCCTAGCAAGATGGGTTGTGGGGTGGGGCACTTTCTCAACTGTGCTCAAGAGAACACCATTTAAATTACCACTAATCAATTTAAGCTACTTCTTCTTTTTAAGTGTATTATTTCCAGTTTATAATAATAGTGTGCTATATCAAACTACATCCCAGTAAATTAGAATCATATAGTTGAATGTTGCCTTAGATCTCAACTAGTCTAACACTGTACCAAAAATAGAAGATGTAGTAACATAATCTAGTGCCCAGCAAGATTCTCTACTTTGAGACAAAAGCTGAGTGTACCCATCTATTGATCACCATGTTCTACAGAGTAAGTCTGATTTTCCATTCACATAGCAGATCTTCAAACATTTGATAAATACTTGGAGAAACAATATGGCATAGTGGTTAAGAGGATAGATTCTGGAGTCAGACCACCTGAATTTGAATCCAGGTACTCTAGCTATGTGTTCTCAGTTTCTATTTCAATAATAATAATAAATAATTCATTATGTTGTTCTGAAGATTAAGTAATTAATATGCATAGTAAGTGTTCAATAAAGATTGCAATCATGATCCCTTCTATTTTACACACAAACCACCCTAGTCTTCTCATATTGCAGGATTCTTTGATTTTTCACTATCAAAGCCCCTCCATCTATTAAACATACAACAACTTGTCCGTATCTTTCTTAAAATATGGCTTCCAAAATCGAACACAATATGGGTACAACCAGGGTACAAGATAGGTACAACCAGGATACGTATGTTACTTTTATCAGCGTGGACTCTCGCTCTCTTTTTCTGAATGCCAACAGAGATTTTGTTGACCTTTTCATAGTTCCATCCTGCTTATGGTCAATTAAAACTTGAAACTTTTTTTTAATTTTCAGGAGTTGCTTTCAGTTCAGTTCTATTCATCACAGTTCTTTTTTTCTAATTAAACGTAGCACTTTATTTTTATCTTTAATAAATGTCAACCCATCATTCTAAGTAATAGACATTTATGAAAATTGATTCTGTGTCATCTAGGGAATTACTGATCGTTAGTTCTTTACTTGCTTTGTGTCATCTGCAAATTTGGCAAGCCAGTTCCTAGACTTCTTCCAGGTAATTGATAAAATTTTTGAATTGGACAGGACCAAAAAAAAAAGTGTTACAGAAAATTCCTAGACCTCATTGCAAGTAAATGACAATCCATTAATCCTCTCCTTTTGGATATAATCAGTTCCCAATTCACCTAATTACTATCATTCAGCCCACATACTTATCCATCATTCACTAAATGACATCACAGGAGACTTTTCATATGTTTTTGTGGAAAGAGGGTAAGTCTCTCTCTGTGACAGTCCCTTTAGCCATCAGAATAGTATTCCTCAATGAAAGAAATGAGGTTCCTTTAGATGATTTGGCTGTAGTAATCCTACACTGGTGTAATAAATAAAGGCCCTAAAAGAGAGTGACCATAGCACAGTTTTGGGTAGGTCAGTATCTCTCTAAAACTGTTTTTTCTTAATTAAAAAAGGAAATTGCATTTCAGCTTTCTCAGAGAGGATGAGAGAATAAAATTAAATATTTGAAAATTTCTATGCCAGAGGCTATTTTTAAATATAAAATTGTCGTATATTATAATTGTCCACTTGGCTAAAAACAAGATCAGTCCACTCAAACAATCAGACCAATTTTTTTGGCAGAAGTGACTGTAATGAAACAAACACTCTAATTATATATTTAGGCACCCGACATCCTTCAACCTTTCATTTAGTATATAGGATATTTTCAACCTTTAAGTATTCATGTCAACTGAGCATGTGTGCATGTGAGTGTGTGAGAGTGTTAGTATACGATTGGAAAAGAAGATCAGCTATCACAGTCTTCCAGTCTCCAAGCTGCATTAGTCATTTTTAGCACCACGATGGAGAATGGTGTGAATGCGGTAAATTCAAAAGATTTCTCAAAACTTGACTGTGCAGACAGATAACTGTTAGAGTGACATTTTCAGTACAAGTGAGAAAACTGATCCTTCTGGGATCTCTAACTCTGAGTGCTTTAAAGGAGAAGATACAAGACTAAACCCATCCTCCTACACTAATCATTTCAGGAATAGTTTATCTAAAAGTAGCAATGCTAATATAAGGGAATGAAGAAGTCAGTCAAACTGCTTATTTCGACTCTATCCCATTAGCAACAAGATCAATTTCCTCACACTCATAAATTTGAACTTACCTTTTCACAAAAACAACAACGCAGAATTCAGTAAAAGATGACATCTTAATTATGGACATGCAGGTGACCGAAAGATCCAAAGCAAAATGTTTAAGAGAAAAAAGGGATAATTGGGCAGAATCAAGAGGTCAAGTGGTAAATCTCCTTGTCTCTCAAGTTCTTTCTCCTCAAAATTCAGGAAAGGGGCAAAGAGTGTATCTGTTTAATTTCCATCAGGATTATTTTAATTAAAAATGAGATCTCCTAAACGACTCATTTAAATATCTATGATGATTGAGGCCACTGACAGTTATGTCAGCATGAATCACTGAGTTCCCCTTGAAACAGGAATTTGCAGTTGCAGTAAATTTGAAAGAAGAAAATATTTATGCATCTGGAAAAGTATTCCAACTGTATTTCATGGGCTCATGCCTGCTATCTAAGAGATACGCTCCTTCAAAATCAGATCTATGCCTCAGGTCCAACTTCATATGGGATTACAGATTTTTAGATTCAGAGGAAAAAATAAGTGACCTACTGCCATAATTCACCCTTAGCCAGGCCCATACTCTACTAGTCAAATGGTTTAGTGCCAGTGTTCCTGCAGCTAAGTCAGCAAGGCCCCAGCAACTTTCATAGGCAAACCCTGCTCATGATCCTCAGTCAGAATTAGGTGCAAAGCCCCCCTCATACCATGGTTTTATGTATTTCAGATACAATTTATTCTATATCCTTAACCTTTTCCTCCACAGAAACCCCCAATGCTGCACAGAGGACTTTGAGTTTATAACAGCATCAGGAAAGAGCCAGCTTTAGACTGTGGAAAGCAACTGCCCATTGCTATTGCCTCACGAGAGGTAGAAAAGGCAGACATTTGAGTCACACGAACTTGAATTCAAACTCAAGTCAGCTCTTAATGAGCTCCTAGATCTGAGCTCATTACTTAACCATGCTGAGTCCCAGTTTCTCCTTCTCTAAAATGGAGTCTGTTTCTCTTTCTAGTCTTCACTAGTAACTTATCTTTCAAGCTTTTCACAAGGACCTGAAGAAATAGATAAAAATCACCAACTAAATGTAGGTGGACAAAAAAAATGATTTTTTATAAAAAATAATGATAATTTAAGTGGGACCTCAACATCTTCCAAGTGGACTAAATGTATTATAGAATGATGCTTTGGTATGGCACTTAATTCTGCAGAAAAGAATAGATTCCGTATTTGCAGAGTTCAGTTGTCCTGTTTAACTCCAGTTCCAGGTGGAGATTGGGAGGAGATGAAATTACAAAGTGCTCTGAGATTTTCCTTGGCCTCATGGACCCATGTAATTAATGGAGCCTCCGATGCATGACAAACTTATAAGTCTAGGTAGAGTTAGAGACACATGCACACGCACACTAGGAGTACCTGGAAATGGTCCTGAAGCTGAAACTAGAAAGATGAGTACAATTTAGCTTAGTAAGCACAGGAATGAAGTATTTCCGGTAAAGACCACATATATCAAGGTCCATAAATAGGGAATTGGTAGGTGCATAAGAGGAACCCAGAGAAAGACAGTAAGCTGAAAATATTTTTTAAAAAAATGAAGAAATGTCATGAAGTAATGTTGGAGAGTTAGATAGGGGCACAAAATCACGTGGGACCTTTGGCTACAGGGATTTTATTTTTACTTGAATGTTATAAGAATGATAACATCCCAAACACCAATGATCTATTGGTGTCTTAGGAAGATCATTATGGATGCAGTGTGATTTTGAGGGAAGAAAGAATAATTTGGGAGAAACAAGAAGGTATAATTGAAGTAATCCAGGTAAGTCTGGAATAGTAATGAACTAGAGAGGAAGTAGGCAGATGGAGCTAAGTGAATGGATATAAGCTATATTTTAGATGTAGAATCAATGTCTTAGTGATGGTTTTGAGAAAGGAGACATTAGGGTGCAAGAGAGAGGAGGTAGTATCAGAAGAGCATCCCAGGTTCTGCCAGTAGCTACTGAGTGGACAAAAATTCCATTTACTAAATTGAAAAGACTGGAAAAAGAATAGACTTTAAAATTTGACATCCATTTGCTTTATAACACATTGTTTGACATACCTTGAGACATCCAAATAGAAATATCTGGAGGCCAGGGAAAAAAAGGTATTTGTTAGATATATAACTGTGAAACTCTGTGGCACAAAAATAACATTTGAAACCATGGAAGTGAATGAAATTACCTAGTGTGAGTATTAAGAATGAAGAGAAAAAGGGGCCCCAACATTATAGGTTGGATGGAAAAGAAATAGTTTGTCACAGAAAATACATAGCAGCCAGAGAGCTAGGAGGAGGGAATTATATGTGTACATATACACACATGTATTTCTGAGACATTTGAGTGTATAATTCTGATAAGAATGCCTGGGGTAAATGGAGAAGTTAAAAATGGAAGAGAAAGAAGAGAGAATTGATGGTGCTAATGCCCCGAGGAAAGGAATGGTGGACTCGGTCAGGGACAACACAGAGAATGTGGCTTCTTATTGGACGGTGGATGCTTCTTTCCTGCACTGAAACAGAAGAGAGATGATAGGCACAGGTGCACACAGATGTATAGTTCTGATACTGGAAATATCCTGGAGCCTTCCTTTGACACCCCCCATTTTTTAAATGAGGTATGCAGCAAGTCATCTGTGAGAGCAAAGGGAATAGGATGAGAATGGGGAGTAAGAAGATCAAGGATTATGAAATTATTATAAAGATAAAAAATTATTTAGAAGACAAGTATTAAGATCACTGGTGGTGGCCAGGCATGGTGGCTCATGCCTGTAATCCCAGCACTTTGAGAGGCCGAGGCAGGCAGATCACCTGAGGTCAGGAGTTCGACACCAGCCTGGCCAACATGGTGGAATCTGTCTCTACTAAAAATACAAAAATTAGCCAGGCGTGGTAGTGTGTACCTGTAATACCTGCTACTCGAGAGGATGAGACTGGAGAATTGCTTGAACCCAGGAGGCAGAGGTTGCAGTGACCCGCGATCATGCCACTGCACTCCAGCCTGGGCAACGAGTGAGACTGTCTCAAAAAAAAAAAGGAAAAAAAAAGGATTACTGGTTGTTGAAGGCCCAATTGATATTGGTGATCATGAAGAGTGATCCCAAACTACGTAAAGCATGAATTTTCCCAGTGATATTCAGAAGCTCAATGCAGGTGTAAATATGTCTGACAGATTTTTAGTCTAAAGAGCACAAAACACAGGATGAAAGACACAAAGTCTACTCTTAAAGTAATTTGGGGTAAAAGTCTAGTTTCCTCCAAATATGCAAAATATAAGAAAGGCTTTCTTCTAAAATTAAGAAATTAATATATCTACACTATTAGCTTAGTAGAGTTGCAAATGAAGAACAGACTGTACAAATAAGCAGGTTCTGGGCAAAAATCGGTGTTGTTATATCCATGAAATTATTTAACTTCAATATTTTACTATTTTAAATAATCCCACTTATAGATTGATTTATTAATTCAGTCACAAATGCATATTGGGTTCCTACTATGTGCAAACACTGGCTAGATACTGAATTAATAATAAGTCTGATGTTTAATTAACAAGAAGAACCTTATAGAAATATATGACACTCAAATTAATATCAGATATATTCCTTTGATTAATGCTATTACAATTACAGTTCATAGCTAATGGCATTATCACGCTATTATCACAAAGCATTACCTCTCTTCTAAAACTCATTTCCATGATAATTCATTGAAATCATCATGAGAACACACTATCTTGATGAGTTTTTACCTCCCAATGCTCTTCAAGAAGATGAACTCATCCTTCTAAGAAAGCTGGTCATGCCAAACATCACCCATGCTGGTTCTTTCTGCAGTTCAGGTGAACAATGCCTAGCTATTTCTCTACAACTTTGAAAGACACGGTGTTCCTTCCTGGAAACAGCAACCTGACTTCATTTTTATCCACAATTCCCAAGATCTAGAAATGCGAATTAAAGTCGTGATGCAGGCATTATTATCTAAAGCAAAGTATTGAGCATGTGCAGATCTGAGGCCCAATCTCAGTTCATCCATTCATTCAACAAATATTTATTCTGTCCCTTTTCCATGACTTTAGGCAAACAGTTCAGCTGCTCTATGCGTTTGTTTCCTTGTTTGTAAATTGAGGGTAATAATAATTTGAGTCATTATTAGATAAATATGAAAAATTGGTAGAAAAGTCAAAGTTAGAATACAGTTGGTAGGTATTATTTCCTTCAGGTATCATGAAAATTAATGTGTTTTAAAAATTAACTCAGGTAGGAGAGCTATGAATCTCAAATGAAGCATTTAAATCAGGTTACTGAAAGGAGGAAGGGAAGAAATTAACATTTATTAAGTGTCAGTTATATGCAGACCTTGCTATATGCATTACACAAAGATATTATTTCATTAAATCTTCACAACAATTCTTTGAAGGTAGATATTTGTAGCCCCATCATATATAAGAGGAAAATGAGCTCAGAAAGTTGCATAAATTGTCCAAATCACATAGCAATGGTGGATTCCGGATTCCAAAGCTCTTGTTACATCCACCCTGGAGACAGACTGTTACATCTTTTTAATTGCACCCTTTTTCACTCCCAAGCAAAAAGCACATAGTGAAGTAGAAGGCGTGCCTTATATAAAGCAGAGTATAAAATCCATTTCAGTTTTGTCTCAACAATTTTGGACTTTTGCTAAAACACCAGCACTACAAAATAACAAAAAAATCTAATGAAGTCTGAGGGAAATAATTGCTCACTGACTCCAAGTATCTTTTGAAGAGATTCCAAAAGGCACATTTTAAGATTTTCATAGTTCCATTACGTTCAAAACGAAACAGTAGTTTGTAAAAAGGGAAAATATTGCATCTTTCTCTAAAGACAGATAACAGAAATCTGCCTTGAATCAAAAGCAATATGCTATAGCACTTAATGCCATGTATACTTGAAGTATCTAGTAAAGCTGTGATTTCGGTAGGGTATGGAGTGACATATCACTGAAGTGAGTGGATCTTAGGGTGCAGAACTGATTCATTTCTGTCATTTGGGGTATTGTAATTTCTAGAATAATAGCTTATGACAGTTTTATAAATAGCAAATAACTTCCAAGCTACACTATGAAGGCTGCTAATAATAAGCCTGCTCTTCAGAACTTCAACTGCTGAAGAGTCCATGGTGGTAGAAAATCACCCCTTTCTGTTGTTTTATAATTAACCAGAAATGATTTTTGGAAGTCAAATTTTTTCAGTATGTTTGAGAAGTTGGTGTTAAAACACTATTTTTTTCTTTTTTGCTTAAAGGTAATATATAATCAAATAAATCCAAACAATAAAGGAGAAAAACAAAGACTATGATGGCCATACTGTTATTTGAGTAAATTTTCTTCCAATATTTTTCTATTTGTGCATATGTGCATGTGTGTGGGTATTAAATTTATATGTGCATACATAGATTTTAAACAATTAGAGTTTGAATAGAACCTTCTAAATGCTCAACCAATACATTTGTATAAAGTCTCTACCTTCTTCTTCCTTCAAATAATATTGTGAGCATATGTCTATGTCATTTGGTTTTTTAAAAACCTCACTTATGGTATTATACATTTCATTGCATACACACACACACACACACACATATACATATATGTGTATTATATTTGTTCATTGCATACACACACATATAATACACATGTGTGTGTGTGTGTGTGTGTGTGTGTGTGTGTATACCTCTCCCTCCTTAAGGAATATTTAGGTTGTTTCTAATTTTTCTTGCTATAAATATTACTAAGGTGAGCGTTCTTTTCTATAATCATTAAGTACATAACTTATTTCCTCCTTAGACTGGAATCCTGGAAATTGGATTATTCCTTCAATGAGGATAAATATTTTAAAGACCATTGAGAATTAAAGCAAAATTGATTTCTAAAAGACTGCATCAATTATATGGCTATTGTGAAATGACAATACTTGCCTCAAGATATTAATTTCAGCCCTAAGCATAATATTCTGATCTTTGTCTATCTGATTGGAAAATATTATATTCCATTGCTACTTTAATTTGTATTTTTTAGAGTGTAAAATTGAAATGTTTAATGTTTATAGGACATTTTTCTCTTTTCTCTTTTATGATGTGCTTAGTCACATTCTTGGCCTATTTTTCTTTTGGTCTTTTTTTTGTCAGTTTATATATGCTCATTATACTTCAAGAATATCATGATTCATGTCATATTTATTGCTAGTATTTTCCCAGTTTTAACTCAACATTTTATTTTATAGATAAATTTATTTTATACAAGTTTTGCTGCTATGTGTAATCAAATCTGATTATTAATTTCATTGTATTTATCTATGGTGGTAGAATTTTAATGGTTTCACATTTTGGACTAATTTTATTATTCATGTGGATTTCATTTTGGTTCTATTAAAGGAAATATTTATTTCCTTCAAATAAGCAACATTCACAAGAAAATTTAATATATGTTGTGAAAAGTTGGTTAAACTTTAAATATTTCACAATCATACAGTAAGTGAAATGAAACTAATCAGTTTTACATATTTTAACA
Organism: Cacajao melanocephalus; assembly: GCA_963573385.1. Classification (NCBI taxonomy): domain Eukaryota; kingdom Metazoa; phylum Chordata; class Mammalia; order Primates; family Pitheciidae; genus Cacajao; species Cacajao melanocephalus. The sequence goes on from CAUYLG010007226.1 coordinate 24,090, forward strand.
TATTCTTAGGTGGTCTTGGGACTGTTTCAGGGCTTTCTGTCTTGTTCCTTTCAGCTGCCTCTTTATTTTAGCTTATCATCACTCTCCTTTTAATTATTACAATAATTTTATGTTATATAGTTTATATCAGCTATTACTAATCATACTCTTCTTTTTGGTTATTCTTTATTTATGAAAACTATATTCTCCATGGCTGATACTTATAGATGAATTTCACATTTTTATTAGTTTTTCCCCTATCTTTTTTTTTTTTGAGACCGTGTCTCACTCTATTTCGTAGGTTGGAGTGCTGCAACTTCTGCCTTCCCGGTTCAAGCAATTCTTGTGCCTCGGCCTCCAACTAGCTGGGATTACAGGCATCTGCCACCATGCCAGGCTAATTTTTGTATTTTTAGTAGAGACGGGGTTTCACCATGCCAGCCAGGCTGGTCTCGAACTCCTGACCTCAAGTGATGAGCCCGCCTCGGCCTCCCAAAATGCTGGGATTACAGGCATGAGCCACTTTATCCAGTCCCCCAATCCTATTTTTATTTTAAGAAAATGAGTAAAACTTGTACGTTAATTTTAGAAAAACTGAAGTTTTTACAATAGATAGTGGTCCATGCAAGTATATAACATGCTTTTTAAATTTAATATTTCAAATTTGAGTTCAGTAAGTTTATTTCTTCATATATATCCTGAACATTTCTTGTTAAAATTATCATAGACATTTTATACATTTTTCCTTTTTGCTATTTGAACTGAATCATTTTCCCTCATTTACAACTCACTGAGATGATCACTGTTACACAGGAAGATTATTACTGTTTATTAATATGTATATCTTCATCTGCATCCAATTTCATAAAATTTCTTAGTAAATTTATGAGTATTTCAGTTGATCCTTTTACATTTTCAGCAAAATTATCCTATAATTTATCCTAAATTTAATACAATATCCCAAAATTATCCTATATAATTTTCCTTATTTCCAATATTCACTCCTATGCTTTGCATCTTTCTCAGGACTCAGAACTTACAGGGCAATGGTAACACCAGAAGACAGTCACATTTTATTTTGCTCATGATCTTAAAGAGGATACCTTATATTTTTTATTAAGTATATTTGTAGGATTATAAAGGTGATCTTAAAGAATATTCCTTATCTTATGAAAACTTTATTCTTGTTTCTAAGAGGTAAACAAATCAGGTTAAATTTTGTTGGACGTTTCTTAAGTAGCTCTTAAGATCACCTTATTATATTTCTTAATCATAAGAAACTGGACCTATCATTAGGGTGCATTTAATTAATGAATTTTTCAATATTAAATCATCTTTATATATGTGTGATAAACAATACTTAGCAATTATTCTTTTGCTATGTTCTGGAAAGATCCAGAGAAAAGATTTATTTTTTTCTGTGAAAATTAAAAAATGCCTAATATCTCTCTTTTTTTCTTAAACTGCTTCTTATGTTTAATAGACAAATAGTAATTGTATATATTTATGGGGTACAATGTAATGTTTCAATATATACATATGTTGTGGAATGACAAAATCAGTCTAATTAGCATATCCATCACCTCACATAATTATCACTTCTCAGTGGTAAGAACATTTAAAATCCACTCTTTTAGCAATTTTGAAATATACAATACATTATTATTGACTACAGTCACCATGCTGTGTAATAGATCACCAGAACTAATTCCTCATGTCTAACTCAAACTTTGTACCAGTTGGCCAACATTTCCTCTTTCTCCATCCACTCCCCTTCCCCACCTCAGCCTTTGGTAACCACCATTCTACTCTCTTCTGTGAGTTTGACTTTCTTACATTCCACATGTAAGTGAGATGATACGGTATTTGTCTTTCTGTGTCTTGCTTATGTCACTTAGCATAAGGTACTCTAGATTCATCCATGTTGTCAAAAATGACAGAATTTTCTTCTTTTTTAAGCCTGACTATTCCATTGTGTATATATACCACTTGTTAAAATGCATTAATCCATTGATGTGCACTTCAGTTGTGTCCATGTCTTAGCCATCGTGAATAATACTGCAACAAACTGAGAGTCCAAACCGATTTCAACTCCTTTGGATGTATATCCAGTAGTAGCATTGCTGGATCATGTGGTAATGCTATGGTAATGCTATTTTTAGTTTATTGAGGTACCACCATACTGCTTTCCATAATAGCTGTACTAATTGGCATTCTCACCAATAGCGTACTAAGATTTCCTTTTCTTCACATCCTCATCAACACTTATCTTTCATCTTTTTGATAATATTCTAACTGGTGTGAGGTGATACCTCATTATGGTTTTAATTTGCATTTCCCTGAGGATCAATGATATTGAACAGTTCTTTATATACCTGTTGGCCATTTGTATGTCTTCTTCTAAAAATTGTCTATTCAAGTCATTTGCCCATTTTTAATTAGCTAATTTGGGTTTTTTTCTTACTGAGTAGTTGGAATTCTTTATATGTTTTGGATATTAGCCCCTTGCCCGATATATAATTTGCAAATATTTTTCCCAATCTGTGAGATACCTTTTCCTTTGCTGTGCAGAAACATTTTAGTCTGACACATTCTCATTTGTCTATTTTTCCTTTTATTGTCAATGCTTCTGTTCTCATAGTGAATAAATCATTACCTAGACCAATATCATGAAGCTTTTCCCCTGCTCTAGTAGTTTTACAGTTTCATGTCTTACATTGAGGCCTTTAATCTATTTTGAGTTGATTGCTTTTTGTATCTGCTATGAGATAAGTGTCCAATTTCATTCTTCTGCATTTAGATACACAGTTTTCCCAGCACCAGTTATTAAAGAGACTGTACTTTCCCCTTTGTTTGTGTATTAGTCCGTTTTCATACTGCTATAAAGAACTGCTCAATACCGGGTAATTTATAAAGGAAAGAGGTTTAATTGACTCACAATTCAGTATGGCTAGGGAGGACCCAGGAAACTTATAATTATGGTAGAAGGTGAAGGGGAAGCAAGGTACCTTCTTCAAAGGCAGCAGGAAGAATAATACTGAGTGAAGGAGGAAGAGTCCCTTACAAAACCATCAGATCTCCTGAGAACTCACTCATTATAATGAGAACAGCATGGGGGAAACTACCCCCATGATTCAATTACCTCCACCTGCTCTCTCCCTTGACACATGGGGATTAGGGGGATTACAATTCAAGATGAGATTTGGGTGGGTACACAAAGCCTAACCATATCAGTTTGTTCTTGGCACCTTTGTCAAAAATCAATTATCTGTAAATGTACAGATTTATTTCAGGACACTATTATGGTCCATTGATCTATGTGTCTGTTTTTATGCCATGCTGTTTTGATACTAAAGCTTTGTAGTATCTTTTGAAGTCAGGTAGTGTGATGCCTCTATCTTTGTTTTTTGCTCAAGATTACTTTGCTATTTGGGGTGTTTAGTGGTTCCATATAAATTTTAGGATTGTTTTTCTATTTCTGTGAAAAGTGTCATTGGAATTTTTGTAGGGATCTTAATGTCTCTTTTTAAAAAACCATTCTTTGTAACTTTTTCCTACTATTATTGGTCATTGTATTTCCATTTCTTCTTGGTTCAACTTTGGCAATTAATGTTTAACTAAATACTCATCCCATTTCCTTAAGAGTTTTGACTCTAAAATTGCATACTCATAATTAAACATTGCTATCTCCTCTGCATCTGTTGTTACACATTCTGATTGGATTTGCCAGTTTATTTTGTTATATTTTCTCCAATGAATCATCTCAGAACGATTACATCTAAAAATTTTAATATATTGATTTCCTGTTCTCAACTTTATTTCCTTACTCCTACTTTCCTTAGATTTGTTTTATGTATTTTCTAATTTTTTTGTCTTGAATGTTTGTTTTATTTATTTTAATTCTTACTTAAAAATGAAAACCTATGCATCTTTAAATGTGCCTCTGGTTAGAGTTTATATCTATATCTTTAACTGTATAAATGCAATTTCCTCATTTTCTTCATTTTTCTAAATAGTTTGAGATTGGGGGTTTCTTTTTTGACCAGTTAGTTATTTAAGAGGCACATCGGGCCGGGTGTGGTGGCTTACGCCTATAATCCCAGCACTTTGAGAGGCCGAGGTTGGTGGATCACGAGATGAAGTGATCGAGACCATCCTGGTCAACATGGTGAAACCCTGTCTCTACTGAAAATACAAAAATTAGCTGGGCATGGTGGTGCAGCACTGTAGTCCCAGCTACTTGGAGGCTGAGGCAAGAGAATTGCTTGACCCTAGGAGGCGGACGTTGCAGTGAGCTGAGATTGCTCCACTGCACTCCAGCCTGGGTAACAAGAGTAAAACTCTGTCTCAAAAAAAAAAAAAAAGAAAAAAGAGGCATATCTTCAATTTCTTGAAGGTTTCTTATTAATGTTACTGAAACTTCTGTAAGAAGGTAAAGTATTATTTCTTTATACTAAACAATGTTATAATCTTTATTAAACACTTGTCAATCATATTATTTAATTCTCTATATCCCTTCTTTGCCAATTTGATTTTAAAAAAAAACTCACTAGAATGTGTTATAGTCATTGATAAGAATTACTTATATACTGTTACTTCCAAAAGACAACCAATTTTGTTATGATTTCATTACTTACAGGAAATTCACTGGCATATCTTTAGTTTGAATTGTGTTTTTTATCAATATAAAAAAACTCAGTGTCCCTTTAAAATGTTTTTTTAATTCAACTTTTCCTGAAATTAGTATTTTCCAGTATTTTTTGTCTTTGTCTTATGAGTTTCTCATTTATTATATTATTGTTATTATTATTTTAAGCTTTGTGATTCTGCATTCAGGGTGTTTCCTGTAAGCAACAGTTATAATATGTATTGTAGTCAGTTTTCCTTACCCGTATTGGCCCTTTCTCTGTTTACTCATCCTCAAAAGAAGAGATTTGCTGAGAGGCAGTGTTTACTAACTGGGAATGTATGCAGATATTTTTGCTAAGGTCTAAGAAGTATTGGATGCTGTGCAACCTGAGTATGTCTTGTTCCCATTACTTCTTTCATTTATCATTTTTTGAAATTTTTTATTGATACATATTAGATGTACTTGTTTTCAGGACACGTGATCATTTGATAAATTGATATAATCAAATCAAGGTAATTTGGATATTTATTACCCTAAATATCTGTTTCCATTACTTCTTGTCCTGTGATTCTATGGGAGTCGCACTCCCTGATGCAGTTTAGAAGCAGAGGTACTTGGTTCTGAGTAGTGGTACGGAGGGATGTATGGAAGGGTTCCTTTCTCTTTTCTCCTCCCTCCAAAAGAAAAATAAACAGTAATTATGCATTAAAGCAAAAGCTATTAATATTTTGTCTAGAACTGACCTTGATTTCTGTGGTGAGGGCATGTTTTGATCATCTCCTATTCACCACATTGGTGACCGGGGGTTACCTCTTACTCTAAATAGTATGAGATTATGGAAAACAGGCATCTAACACTAGACAGATGAGACTGACAGCGGTTTATTAGTCACACACACTCACAGCCTGGGAAAGGAAAATACCCTGATATGTGTAGGGTCACATGGGGTTGTGCTCAGGCATACAGTAACAGGCAGGGTCTGTGGGGGGCAGGCTTTGTAGTAACAAAGCGTTGTGATGACAGCCTGGCTCCCGTAGACTGGATGTGATTGGTTGGTTTGAATAATGTCAAGAGCTAGCAGGGGAAGTGAAACCTGTTAGGTTGAGACTTGGGTAGAGTGCAGATAGTCTGGCTAATAAAGGAACTAGCCAGGTGGGGAGGTCCTCCCTCTGTGTGAGGAGCATATCTAATGAAAGCAGGAAAACATGTGGTTAGACCTTTGGGGTCTGTGAGGTTCAAAGGCATCAAGGCAGCAAATGCAATTTTGAGCCTTATAATGTAAGGCACTAGATAGAGGAAAAATAAATTCTATTTCTCTTTCATATTAGCAAATTTTTTGTGTAGTTGATAGTGTTATAGTATGTGTGCGTCACCATAGACGTTTCTCAATCCAGTTTCAAAAGCCTTAAATTCAGTGTAAATTGCTCAAAGAATCTCACAGTAGGTTGAATGCCAGTCTCAGGACCAGAGTAGAAAGGTTGTCCTTATGTATTTTAGAAAGAATTTGGGGTAAGTGGTTTCAAAGACTGACATCCAGACATTTTGAAACTGTTGAGAAGATGTTAAAGAAAGTCATAAAAGTGGTAGTTGCATTAAACACCAAGAAGCGGACTACAGTAGTACATTTGATATAGCAGCAGGAAGATGAGGGTTCTGCTGAGTGATGCTTCACTTGACCTCTCTGTCCCTTCATTCTTTAATATATAAAATAAAGAATGAGTCTAGATGATTCTACAGTCCTTTGTCTCTAAACTGACGGTATAATTTCAGATAAATATAAACATTTTATTTAGTGTCTACAAGGCCTAATTCTCCAGAATAATTACGCTTTGCCTGTCCCCTACTAATTTATGATTTCCTTTTCTTAAGCAACATGGAATGCACATTTCCTGGTATACAAAAAAAAATCTAAAAAATTATTTTCAAATGAACAAATACATCTAGCTAAGCAAGAGATATTTGGGGGAATTCTAAACAATGTTAAATATTTTGAGTCCTCTATTACTTCAGCAGTTGAATGCTATTACTAATTAGCTGGTTATATTATGAAAGTAATAACTAGGATTCACTGTGGGCATTACAAATGGCATGGAATGAATGGCCCATCAGACCCTATGTGGCACATTGTTTCTCATGCTCCTGTTCAGCTAACCTGCAATCTGGAGAAGTTCAGTTAGTCTCATTCTAGACCTCAAGTCCTCACTTTGTCTCCTTTACAAGGATGCTCCTTATTTCAATCAGCTACTGGAAATGTCAGATAAAAAATGGCACAAATGTGAATTATGACAATAAAAGTTTATAAGCTACTAAAATAAAGTTATAGTACCTAAGAGCTGAGTCAACTGACAATGTTAAATGGAACATTTTACAACCAGTCCTGGGATAATGATTGGAAAAAAAAAAAAGGCACACAGAGCATGAAGAAATATCTGACAGGAAACAGGCCCAAGATCAAGCTCAGGCTACATGATGGTGTGTGAGCTTACCTGGAAAGCAGCCAGGAGGAGGTGATAATCTAAGGTTTGTGGACTGCCTCCTCTGTGTCTGGCCCTTGACAGCCATTATCTCTTTGACTCCTCATGACAGCTCAGTGAGGGAGAGTCTGTTGTCATCATCTTGTAGCAACTGAGGCTTAAGTGGTCCAGTGATTTGCCCAGTGACTGCACTGTTAAGGCAAGACTTAACTTTAAAAGTTCTGCCTGACTCCAAAGCCCATGCTCTTTCTATATCTTTTTATACCCAATTCTGTCTCTTCACACAGATAGGTAATCTCCATATAAATAAAGTAAATGTTAAGTATCCTGAGGAACCTTTCTGTCTGACTTGATACAAGTGTTTGTCCCATGCTATCAATTCAGGCAACACTTCTCTTTACCATGTAAATTAGCTATACCGAGAATGTTAAATGATATCTAAATATGGCAGAAATATGGGACTAGAATGAAGACGAGCATTAGAAAGAAAGCCACATGCTAAAAATGATGTTTAAGGATGACTAAAGGAGCATTGTAGAAAGTTTGAATACGTAATATAGTAGTCTTTTTTTTTGTTAGATAATCCCACTCACAAAATGTTTTGTCCATATCCAAAGATTTATATTACCTTTTTCTAACTTTTCTAGTACAAATGTCCTTCTCACCTGTCACATCAAACCCCCAAATACCAAGTCACAGTACTTCTCATATCTGTTTTCCACAGCATCCCCCGTGATGACAGTGCTCTGGTGTGCCCAGGGGGATCTAGTGGTATCTCCTAAAAGGCTGGTATTTGCCATAATGACACAATTTCTTAAAAATATTATGTTTTACCTTTAAAGATCTTAGAAAATTTGTATTCTTCTTCTTCATCTGACTCTGTTATAATATAAAGATAGTCTTTTCAATTACTTCTTATGGACCAGAATTCATGCTCCAAGAAGAATTAATGTCATGTCAATTCTGAGGCTTCACATACTCTGTGCAAACTCCTCTTACTCTAGCCAGAGAAACACAGTGATAAAAAGGTATAATCGCATGACATGCAAAGTGCTGATGTGAAATGAAAAGGACAGAAATACGATTGGGATATTAATTAAAGAGGGGAAAAATGGCACTGTTTGAATAGGCTTAGAAGGATGGTTTAGTTCTTCCTGAAAATAAGTAGGATGTTATCTCACCTTATCTTGACCTTCACCTCAACTCTCCCCATTCAAGTACAATCAAATGTTTAGTTCCTGTGTGTGCACACACACAGGCACACACACACAAACACATATATACACACAAAAGCCCACATAAACACATCAAAAAGGCTACACAATATCCAATAGACAGACTTATAGAGAAACAGTCAGTGAACTTCATTTACTCATCTAAACATCAGATAAAGGCACCCTGTCACTATAGCAATAAAACCATATATTTTCATTGTAATAGGACCCAAATAAAATAGTAAAGTGGAACTTACAAAATAGGTATGGTAATATTTATTTTGATAGGTATTATGATACCTATCATAATTGGTATTATTTTGCCAAATAATCCCTATTTGTCAGGCACTGTTCTAAATACTAAAAATATAAGGATAAATAAGAAGCACACAGCTTCTACAAATTAATAGCATAATCAAGATTACCTTTACAACACAGTTCTGCTGACAAAATACCTATTTTGTAAGTTCCACTTTACCATTTTATTTATTTGTGCTATAATTTACTTAGGCTAGCTTTCACATATAGGTCCAAGAATATAATAGACACAGCTAATTTTCATTGTTGATGCATAGTAACAGTTGTTGAAAAGGTAAAAAGCAAAAGACAAACAGCTTTAAATGGGAAGTGGCACAATTAAGCACAATTGCCATACTTATGCACTTGCTGACTGTAATCAGAACAGTTAAGTTAAATCTCATTTAAGAGTGTGCGTTGTCAAGGGAGATGCCAAGAAACACTTTCTACTGCAGAAAATAACCCTACAATCCATGTGCCAAAGATGGTACTGAAGCTCAGTCCTACTGGTTCATAGACTGATTGCTCTGGTCCCACACCCTCTTCACCTCCCCTTGTAGGAGTTGTTCCTATAAAAAGGCAAAGAAATGATGAATCCTTGGCATTTGCATGTTCAAAGATGATCATTTCCTGTTCTCATAATGTATAACATTAAAAAAGTTCAACTCATTCAGAGTTACAGTTAAATTCTCTCTATTAAGTTAGATTTTTCTCTTTTAAGCATTCTGTAGTGGTATGCATCTGTAATACATTTGGTAATACTAGATCTCCTTGCTGTTTTTAAAGTATTGCCTATAAATAAGTATGGCATATATAATATGTATAATATAATGCATTATATTTTATATATTAAACAATATATAACAATACCCCAAAATTCACTGAAGAAATAAAAAGTATGTGTGTAGATAGAGACAGAGAGATAGAGATAGATACAGAGTTATAGCACAGATCCAAAGCAAAAGTCAAAACTTAGAAGCAAATTAAAGCAATTACCTTGAGTCCTGAATAGTTTCATTTATACCCAGTATGACATCATAATGAAGTAGTATCAAATTGAAGAATTTACTCATTAAGTCAAAAGAAAATCTCCACGTTAACCAGAGATTGCAAGAAATTTGACCAACAGGGTTATGTGATATTACCATAAGGTATTCCTGGATTTATCAGAGTTGTGAAAATAATTTAACATCTATCACCTACATACATTATCTCACTATCCTTACAATTAGCATATGAAACAGACTATTTGGTCGCAGAAAATATTTTTCATTCATTCACTATGTATTTGACAAATAATCCCTATACGCCAGGCACTGTTCTAAATACTAGAAATATAAGGATAAATAAGACTCATATATGGCTCCTGCAAATTAATAGAATAGTCAGGATTACCTTTACAACCCAGTTCTTCTGACACCCATATTGCATGATGCAAATTAAGGGTGTTTTGTGACCTTCAAAATGTTTGGGGTGCTTTGCTTATCATTTTACTGTTAATTACAGAATTAAATAAATTTTGACAATCAAGTTTCAGATGAGCTTTTTGCTTTGTGGATATTACTGAAGCGAATAAAGCTCTATGAATTGTGGAATGATAAAATATTCACAGAAACTTACAACTCTGCAGCTGAATAACAATTACATTTGTTCCAAACAGGCAATTGGTTTCCAAACACATTAAACAAAGGCAATTTAGAAAGCTTCTTCTTCTTCCTGGCATCATTAACATTGTTGAACGTTCTGGGATTCTGGAGTGTTTCACAAAGGTAAGTAAGTGTGTGGTAAGATGAAAAATTTCTGAGTCCATGAATTATTGGTCTGGGAACCATCACTGAGCCAGTGGGAATTCTGTACGCCATGACTGGACAAATGAGCATATTAGAGAAATTCAACAGATTATTCAGAGCAAGAAATTTCAATTTAGACTTCACTTTTTCCATTGATCCTCATAATAAAAGAGTGCTTTACAAATTCTAAAACATGTTCTAACACAAGATTTTTCTCTCCACTATGTAGCATCACTTTAGAATTAGAAATAACCATATTGATAATAAGAATGAGTGAATCATTACCATTAAAAGCAAATATCATTAAACAAATAGCTAGAAATCTAATGATGCTGGAGATTTGGATCCTATTCAGGCCTTTAAATCAGCAGTGACCTTTAAATCAAGGTCAATTAAAAAAAAAACTGTACAAAATCCCTTAGCTTGTCACCTGAGACCACCTGAGGGTGGCTTAATATGTAGTACCATCTATCATCCATCAATTCATTGCCAGACCCACCATCTCTCTCTCTCTCTCTCTCTCTCTCACGCCTTGACATATTCTTATACAGCTGTGTACTTTTAGGAAAATTCTCTAACATCTCTGGGCCTCTGTTTTTACATCTGTAAAATAAAAAACCTCTTGTGGGTTTTAGGGGGACGAATATTGATAAAGGGCTAAGCACAATGTCTGTCACAAAGCAGGAACTAAACAGATTTTCATTTTCCTCATTTCCTTCCATCCATTTATCTCTTTAGTCATGTAGTCATATATTATCTCATCCATTGTCACTTCACCCTTGCCTAGATCATTATTTTATTAGCCTAACAAATCTCTTTTTGAACATCAGCCATGTGATAGGTAGTGTCATAAACTAGAAAGATGCAAAGTCAGTAAGTCAATAAAGGTTTAATTCCATCAATATTCTGCTCTGATTGGCTTATAGTCCAGTATAAGAGAGAATCAAATCTCATGCAAGGCAGAATTGATGACAAAATTAAAAACCTTAATGGCTTCCTGAATTTTTATATTTCTTACACTCTAAAGTATATAAATTATCAAACCGATCCTTTCACAGTGCATACTTTTCCTAAATGCTGATCTCATTCTTAGATTGACAATGATATTAGAGAATCAGAAATTTTACAGAAAGAGCCAACAGGAATATTCTTAGCATTGTAGCAAAATAGATTTCACAATGAAAATGGAAGCTGGAGGCACGGCCTCCTTCCCCTCCATCCACTGCCTCCAGACCCGTAAATGTTGCTCATCCAGTAATTCTCAAACACCTGCACTGTCTCTCAATTTTTACTGTGTATCTTATGGTAAGATTTGATCCTTAAAGTAATTTAGTTAAATTACTTGAGTCCAGTTCCACAATTTATCTACTATACAACTTCAGCAAGCTGTTTAACCTTGCTAAACCTTCATTTTAAAAATGGAAATGATAAGAATAGTAACTGTGTCATAAGGTTTTTGTGAGGACGAGTAAATGCTCCAAAGTGTTAGCAATTATAATTATAATGGTCTCATACCTAGCCATATGCTCTCTTCTTCCTCCTTTTTATTCTTCTCCTAGAGTTATGCAGAGGTGTGGCCAAGATGACCACAGTCATGGACAGAGTTCAGGTAGAACTAGCACTGGACCCAGAATCCATTAGCCCAGGGATTGACTCATTAACATACCCATTCAACCCACAGGCTAAGCACTGTTTCAGGCACTAGAGTTGAACAGGCAAACTCCTAGTCTACATGGAACTAACATCTAGGGCCCAAATGAAAATATTCACGTGTGATTCTTTCTCTGTGATTGTGGCACAAGTGAGTTCCAGGAAAGAAGCAAGCAATAGTGTTGCGGGGTGCAGAGGAGGAGGTAAGAATAAAAACATACAACACACCAGAGACTGGAAGAACCAAAGATGAGAAGGAATGAAGTAAAAAGGTAAAGTTCTTTCAGAAATAAATCTGATTCTTACCAAATCTTCTCCATCTCCTATCTACTTTCTCTTCTCCTGCATACTTTTTTAGGGAGAAAATAAAGAGAGAGAGAGAGAGAGGGGTGGGGGGGGAAGAAACAAAGCAGGAAGAAAATAAATTAATCTCCCATGTGTTGAGCAGCCTGTGTGTCTTGGGTGGCACGCTATACACACACAAACAACTGCATTTAACTCCCCACAACCTTCTTGGCATATAGATCTTATCATTCTACTTTATAAATCAGAAAATGAAACTGCAAAGCTAGTTAATTAAATTCACAAACTTCACATAACTAGGATTCAACCCCAAATTTGTCTCTGAAGCCCACACTTCTATACTCCTATTCCGTGCTGCCTCCAAGTGCCATAGAAGAGCCCTCTTCTTGCTCTCTGACAATTCCTAACTTGGTTTAGGAGAAAACGATTGCCTTCAGTTAAAGTAACTCTACCGGCTACCACCTGTTGACCAGAACCCCATAGGAAAAAAATGAATGTCACACAGAAGAAAGGAGAGCCTGGAAAATTTGCCTCCAGAGATTAAGCAGCTAGAACCAATGACATCAATGCCGAGGCACATGTTACTTTGGAGACCTATTGGCCATTGGGATTGGACAGGCCAAGTCAGAAGAGTTAAGCAAGACACAGTATGAAACCTGAGAAAGAAAGACCATTGTCTGCAGTGAGGAGCGCATGATTACGATTTTTTCTATACTGATGGTTTTTGTCAAAAACATAAGCATGCTTATTATTCACATAAGCATGAACAATGGCATGCAAAGAAATAGGCAAAAGTACGAACGTGCCAGGGACAGCATTATTGAAACATATTACTTATAAGTCAAATTTTATTTAATCTCAGCACATATGCGATCATAATCCCATTTTTATCAAACCCAAAGGTGTATCTGTTCAGAGCCAGGTAATAGTGGTAAATCTTTCAAAAACAAGGCAGTCCCAACTTATTCTTGTCCTCAAGATCTTGAGGACAGTGGATTAATTATGAAACAACATCCTCACCAAAATACAGGTAGGATGAGGTCTGTTTTGGCACCCTAGACACCTCCACATCCAAGTTCATATTTGTCTGACATAATATTAGGGTAAGTCCTAGAAACAAACCAATCTTGTGAGGGCCCCTGGGACATTATCTCAAATCCCTAGCTGCATAAACCTAGGAATTATACTTAAATATAAAGCCAGACTTACCTGTCACATGTACCAAATCAAAACAAAAACAAAAACAACCCCTCCACAATCAAATCTGAAATACAGCGTTGGTGACATATCATACTCGAGGCTTTCCAGTTTAGGGGTGAAGAAAGTAGGTTGATGAAATGTATTTTCCTTGCTGAAAAGTATTAGGCAAATATGTCTATAGTGCTCCATATAAATATGTATCCTATCCCACATTGGGTGCTAAAATAAAAAGAAATTTCAGGAGTTTTGAGAGGGTGGGGGCAGAGAGTGTTTGTTTTTATAACCAACACCACCGTCCTTCCAGGGTTGTAAAACACATCCTATAAAGTTGATATTGCACTTGTTTTGTCAAATATTTCAGTAATCTTTTGTGCCTATGCTGTAAGAATTATTGAAAGTGACATAAATCAGAGACAAATGACCAGAGTTGTTCAGGCAGTATTCATTCTCTTACAGGTACAGTTATTTTTAGTAATGTATTGAGAAGGAAAAGAAGGTAAAATTAACTTTTGAAACCTTCACAAATCAAAAATAGATGACTGACCTCATCTATTTGTGAGACACGTGTGTATGTGATAAAATTAAACTTACAGCCGATATTCATTTGTTCATTTGACAAACATTTATTGAACATCTAATATGTATCAATCACTGGGAATAAAGCAGTGAATAAAGCAATTTGAAGTTTCTATTTTGTTGGAACTTACCCAAAAGTGTTTAAGAAAGTAATTTGTCTTTAGAGGCAGTATGCCACAGAGGAAAAAGGCCAGGATTCAGAATAATCAAGTTCTGGTTCCAAATCCAAACTCTGCCAACTACTATTTCTATGAACGTTAAGCAAGTTATTTAACCTCTTGGAAGTTTCAGTTTCTCAGTCTGTGAAATGGGATGATTCTAAGTACTAGCCCCTTGTACAAGGCTAGTACTTAGAAGACACTGGAAAGGCAGGCTTTTCTGGAGGTTGGGGATGCAGAGTGCACAATCTAGAAATATATTCATGGAATCCTTCTTTGACAATGGTGGTTTCCACATAGTCTTAGCACTGAATTTACAAATCCCGTAAACCTCTTACGAGTCCTGACCGCCATGAAATCTGTCAAGTCAATAGGCTTTCAGACTTATCACCGTCTCTCCGTCAGCACTGAAGACAGCACAGCAGGTTGTAAAAAAGCGCCACCTGAAGGTGCTTATGAGACTCTTTTACTAAGTCACGAAAACTCCTTTGTCCTTTTAAAAAGACTGTTTTGGTGAGCAGCGCTCTTAAATAATCGACATTGTTGTGCCAGTATCTATAAGCCCATCATAAAAGGTAGACAAGCACAGGATGGAAGCAAATGATTTATCAATTCATCTACATCTGGTCCTAAGAAAACCTTTTCTTCTTTCTTTTTTAGATATTGTAATCTAAATCATTTTAATGCCCAGAACATCCATGGAAGTAATCTTGAAGAAACACTTCTTCTCCACGAAAAGTCTCTGAAATTTTATGGCAGTATACACAAATTTTCTTCAAGTATTGATCTTTGGGAGACAACCCTGTGAAACTGTATTTGGGTCTACCTGTCTTATGAGAACAGTATTCATTGTTTTCTTCTTCAGTTGAGCATTTTATGTGTTTCAGTGTAAGAGCCAATACATATGAAGGTAATTTTATAAATGTCATCTGTATACTTTACTTACAAAGACCGATTATGACCTTTCTGATAAACTGTAATGCTTTTGCATTAACATTATACCTTAGAATTAATAAAATAATTTCAAGGTCTAGGTGATTATGACAAAAAAAAAATGAGTTTTCTATACACTAGTAATACCTTACAGCTTTCTACAATGGTTCAGTCATTGAAAGTATATGACTATTTCTGGAGTTTTAGTGAGTCATTAGAAGCAAATGACAGTATTTTAATACACTCTCTTTCAATACTTATTGAGAGCTTATTACATGACAAGCATTGTGACCATATACTGTAAATAGCTGAGTAAATAATAAACATATACATGATTTGCTGTATTTGCTCTTAATATTACACTATCAAGATATGACTTCATTAAAGAAATTTTCTCTGAATTTAAAAGCAATATTACTAAGATAGATGTCCCTAACAAAGAGAATGTCCACACACTAAAAAAATTGAAAAATAAATGTAAGTTACGGAATTGTTGGAATTAAAGGAAAGAGGAAATTAAGGAAGATAAAATGAGGAGTGAGAGGAGGGTAAGTGACCAAACCAAATAGAGCTGCTTAAAGGAATTATAGGAATAACATCTTTTGGTGTCCACTGCCAATTCAGAAGCATTCAGAAAATCATCTCCTAAGAGTTAGTTCTCTTATGAGCAAAAATATGTATAAACTTATTTAAAACAATCAAATAAAATTAATGTCTGTTTCTTTGTAGCAGTATTTGTCAAAATTTGGTTGAGGACAACTTGCTACAGGTGAATCTTTCTGGCCCCTACACAGACTGCCTTAACCCAAACCTTTTTTTCAGATTGGGGTCCAGGAATTGGTGGTTTTAATAAGCACACCTAAATCATTCTCATGTTCCCTAAAGTTTAAAAGCCATTGCTTTTCCAGGACAATTCATGCTGGAAAGGACAGGTAAGTTTATCGGCTGACTGCAAATTATTCTACAATTATGCACCTCCCTTGTGTCTACAAAAAATATTTTAGGTCTGTAGAATAAAGGATTTATTCAACTTGATTAGGTACGCTATGCATTTTTAATTGCAAAAGAGGAGCTGTAAAGCACCAGGTGTTTTTCTTACTCAAACTATTTTTTGTTTGAGGACAAATGAAAAGACTTGCTAGTACAGGCATAAATTCTTTCCCTGCAACTTTTTCAAATCTTTTCTGTTTAGCAATCGTTTCCCAGCAAAACAGTGAGGCAGACCCTTGATATTCCTTAGAAGCTTTCCTTCCTGCAAAAGGTTAAATGCCACATTTGCAATTTGGATTTAATGAACACCCAAAAGAGCAAGAAATCTTTAAACACTTCACCTCAGTACAAGTGGGACACTCTAGTCTCTCCTACTGTTAGAAAAGGGGTCTGCTTTATTTTGTTCTCCCCACTCCCCACAAATTTGCCTTCATCTCAATTCCTACATCATAATAGAAAAAGGTGTTCATTATGCTTTCACTTGTCCTTAGAGATGAAAGATCTACAGAATTATAAAGTTGACCCAAAGCAAACACCAAAAGAGCTTAGAATTCTCACGTTGGCGTTGACACTCGTGATTAGCTAAATTGCAGTAACTACACAGGCTTCCATTCAGAACAGGATGCATTCACACAGCAGTTTCTTCTCTACTGCCTAGCAACATTATCACTGAGCACCTGGAATAGTTTAGGCATTAAGTGTAATTGGTTTTGCTTTACATAAATCTGTAGCTTTGTAAATAAGCGGAGCATTTCAGCTTCTATATAACACCAATTAACTTAAAGGGATGCGTTGTTTGCAGAAGCCTGCTGGGTTTCGTACTGTATTTCTCCAGTAATATGCTCAGTGGCGGGCGAAGTTCTGTGTCCCTGCAGTGTTCCATTTACTCCAGCCACTTGGTGCCAAGGGTCTGTACCCAGCCACTCATTTGCTCCATTTTTCACTGATGGCAAAAGGTTGGAAAAGTGAAGACTTCCCTAAAGAAGCACCTTCTGTGCTCTATTTCTGTCCATGATCAAGGCCTGAAAGGCAAGGTATTTGAAAATGTTTTCTGTGACCTGCAGAGCACAGGTCTGACCCCACCTGATTCTGTTCACAACTGACAGTAACATCTCTTTTCTCTTCCTTTCTTCTTTTAACACTTCAATCCACCGTCGCCAAAAGTCACTATATTGACCCTCTATACAAAATTAAGAAAACCATACTCTTATTACATAAATTTAAAAGTGAAAATGATTTTCATCAGAGTGTCTTCTTTAATAGCACAAAATAACATTAAGAGATCTGCTCCTGAAAGTAGGTAAATGTTCTCAAGCTGCGTGGATATTTCTCCTTATTTCTTCTTTATTCCGTTTAATCCCTTATCTCTCATATCCCCTTCAGGTAATCTTGATTTACAGCATTCATTCCACCCTGGCCAACCTTTAATTCTCTTGGTTTCTGAAAGTGTTTTATCAACTATCAGAGTAACAGTATCACCAAATAACAGCCCATAATTCCAAAAAGTTTCCTATTATAATATTGCATGATTTATAAATTGAAGGAGAGAAAATAATCTCTTCTGAAAACTGTCAGGACCCCTTGTTCTATGAAAACAGAGCTTTCCACACCGGTACTCTGAGCCAGTTGGGCGAGAGGCATCTACCATCTACGCTTTCTCTCACTGCAAGAAAAGCCAGTGTACAATTATTGGTCCCAGACTTATTAGTAAAGCCCTTAAATAAAATCAGCAGCCAAGTGATGACAGCACACAGGTGCTGCTAGAATTCAGGTCTGCTTGTAGAGAGCAGGGAACTTAAAGAAACCACTAACAGTAGCAACTCACATATATGTCACCTTTTACAGTTTACAAGTTGCTGTCACACATATTATCACATTTGATTAGCACCACCACTCTGTGAGGTAGGCACATTTTAGCATGTCCATTTTGTAAATGAGAATCTGTAACTCTTGAGACCTTAAGTGATTATCAAGAGTCACAAAGATGGTAGGTGGCACAGACAGGACTTGAACCTTGGTCTGTCTGTCGCTAAAGTGCTAGCTCCTTCTGCGATACTCATAATGTCACCAACATAGGATCATTCCCCAGCCACTTAGGTGAAACACTCTCTACATCATCCAAAAAGGAACAAGAATGGGAGAAAAGATTATGTGAAGGTTACAGACTCTGACAAAATGGATAACAAAAAACAAACTTTTTTTAGCATCTCTTCTGCCTCACTCAGTTCTCCCTATGGAGCCATACCATGTCCGACATGGACCTCAGGATGTCAGAAACAGTCCCTGAAAAGACCCACCCAGATTGAACACCATGGCAGGGGAGGAGTTCTCAATGTCAAAACCATCCTTTCCTTCCCCTTTCATCAAATGGACTTGGCTGTGCTACAGTCAATTGCAAACTGCCTTAGAAAAGCAATTTGAGAAAAACAAAGGTACCCTGAAAAGTGTTACTAATAATTATGATGACTTCCGTAGTACTTGTTAAGTTCAAGACATTGTTCTAAGTGTTTTCAATGCATTTGCTCATTTAATCATCACAGTAACCCCGTAAGTTAAATACAATGGTTAATTGTATTTTATAAGAAATATGAAAGATACAGGAGCTAATAACTTTCCAAGGGTTATGCAGACAGTTTTGGCAGAGTCAAGGTTTGGACCCAGGATATTTGTCTACAAAATCTGGGGGCCATTCCTCTCTACATAACTGTCTCTCAGTATAGCTGTTATCTACAGGAGGTTTTTCTATATTCCAAGAGGAGCTGAATTCCAGGGAAGACAGTGCCTAAGCTTAATGGATTTCAGTCTTTTTCTGTCTCAACACATAAGAATATGACTTCTTCCATCGGTAATTACTAGGTTGAAACAACATTGATACTCAACATCCCTACACTGTCCCCCTTTCTCTCCTTTCAAGAATAACTACTTTCTCCTGCTTACATGTGAAAGTAAAGAGATATTCTAAGAAGAATAAATATTTTACCAGCAACATTCAGTAAGATGAGAGAAGACATGTGATTGGGTGATCTGAGGTGGAAATAGTTATTGTAAGGCAAGGGAGTTTGTTAATGCCGGGCACAGTGGCTCATGCCTGTAATCCCAGCACTTTGGGAGTCCAAGGCCAGTGGGTCACCTGAGGTCAGGAGTTCAAGACCAGCCTGGCTAACCTGGTGAAACCCCATCTTTACTGAAAATACAAAAATTAGCTGGACATAGTGGCAGGTTCCTGTAATCCCAGCTACTCAGGAGGCTGAGGCAGGAGAATCACTTGAATCTGGGAGGCGGAGGTTGCAGTGAGCCAAGATCGCACCATTGCACTCCATCCTGGGTGACAGAGTGAGACTCCATCTCAAAAAAAAAAAAAAAAAAAAAAAAAGAGTTTGTTAAATGCTATATACAGTGAGGAAGTTAAAGAAGGGACCCGAAGGCATGGTTCTTGGGGCAAAATGTCAGGTTCTGTGGCAGTGAGTGGGCACATCTATTTAAGAATTGTTGTAGGTATACTCTTCTAGTGTTCCTCAAATGAAAATGTACACCTTTTTCTCGTCTGAAACAGTCACAGTTAGATCAAGATAGGAACTGGAGGTCAACTAGGCTCTCTGCTTCCTTAACTTCTATGCAGACATTCCTGACATTTCCTGGATTCCTCCAGCCCTGTCCTCCTGCCTTTCTCCAGGAATACTCAGATAGTGATGATAAGACTTTCTCTCTCTCTCTCTGGCTGTGTGTTCCATGAAGGCTGTCTAGAGTAGAAAAGATGCTATGTGAAAACAAACAAACAAATAAATAAATAAACAAATAAAAGATGCCATGTGACAGCCAGGACCATTTCCCCAGGTGATGCACTGTCCCTAGTCCACTCAGAGGCTTTACTAATTATTAAATAATAATAGCACCCAATCTATCATTTATCACACAGGTTCGAATCCATTTCCTGGCTGAGAGTCAGTTTGTTTTTTAAGCTTGCTAAACCACAAGTGACCAAATCTCATATACATAGAGTAATGAGTCAGTAGCCTATGACAAGTGCCTATTACCATGGTAGCAGCAAATCAGGAGCATATTTAATGACATTTATGCAAAGAGAAAGGCAATGGTTCTACCAGGGACTCAAAATGGAGAAGAATGAGCTCAATGGGAGGCAGAGATTTGGCAAAAATCGGGGGAAAGACACCAGAACATTAAAGATATTACCAAGAAAACCTACATCTCATCATCGTGGTCAGTTTTTCTTTTCCCAAAGTAATCAATAGAAGCAAAATGAGGAGAGTGGAGAAGACATGCCAAATTTTAAAATAAGTGAAAGAGCTCTCTGTCAGAAATGCCAGAGGGGAAGTGAGAACCTCAAAAGTGAGAGCAGTGAGTAGCCATCTGGAAATTTCGATTTCTCATTTTGGCACAAGGCATAGCACATAGTAGGCATCTTGCTTCGTCTGAGTTGACTATGACTCCACCTTGAGCATGCCATACGGCTTTTTACCATTTTCCCAAGCATCTCTTACATGAGCTAAACCTGCCCGATCAATTTCCACTGTCTCCAGAAATACAGACTTTTGTTTCTAGTGCAGCTTGCGCAGTTCTGCCTTACTTCATTGCAGCCAACCATGTCTGAAAGACAGGAACAAACAAGATGGACAAGCGTGGCAGTGAATAAACCATTTTACTGCAATTAGAAGTTCACGGAGAATAAATTATCCTCTAGTTCAAGCTGTCCAGCAGTAATTCTCATTAATAATAACACTTCAACAACAGTCTGCTTCCCACATCGACAGTCAGTGCTAGAAACTTTTTTATTGCTCTTGAAGCAGGAGTCACATCCCAGATGCTAGCCCAGATTGCCATATGCAACCCACAAGAGAAAGTTTAAATTACAAAGAAGCTTGAATGTAGAACTGGCCGTGAAGTTCACTGGCTAGATAAGCAGGTGGAACAATTCAAAGCGACCCTCTTGTTCAAGCTTTCTCTTCTAATTCATGCTAAATAGTAAATGGATTTTCACATTAGTAAGTCTACCTAACAGTACAGTTTCCTGAGGTCTGTGTTCTTGCCTCATCAGAGATGTCTCTTTCACTACCTTTCCAATACATGGCCACAAGGCTACAGAGAATATGGGGTCCATGAAGGCAGAGATTTTTGCGAAGATACACACACACACGTATATATACATATATTCATATATATACAGAAATACAGATATATACACATACATAAATATGAAGTCCCAGCTAGCAGTTGATGCTGGATGTCATCTAGAAGACCCTCCACACAGGAGTTGCATCCTGGATGGTCTCTTCATGCTGTCTTCCTTAGATGAGCTACTTTGACTTTCTTCAAAGCATGGTGGTTGGTATGGAAAGGGAAGCATCCCGGTAAAGAAAGCAAGCCAGGCTGAAATCCCATTGCCTCTTATGTTCTAGCCTTGGGGGCTAAACAGTATCATTACCACTGCATTCTATTTGCTGAGGCAATCTGAAAGCTCTATCTAGATTTAAAGGGAGAGAAAATAGGTTCCATTTCTTCAGAGAATTAGCAAGATTCTAGAAATTCATCTGGGACCAGAAACATTATTTAAGTTGAAAGCTAAATAGATATCTGCTAGCCAAACAAAGGGCAGTGGCAGGAGCACTCCAGGTCACCTTAGGAAGTAACGTAAGCAAAATACCAAGCATGAAACAGCACAACTTCTGGGAAGTTCAAGTCATTTGCTGTGACTGGACCACATGGCTCAAGGGCAGAGTAATGTGACAGGATCTGTTTCAAAAAGATCAATCAGTCAAAAATGCAAAGGATAGGTGGAAGGGACTAGACAAGAGTTAGAGAGCCCAGTTAGGTGACTATTGCAATATCAGTAAGAGATAATGAGGTCCAGGTTAGGATGGGATTACTCTGGATGGAGAAGAGGGGAAGAGCATAAGAGATTCAAAGATAGAATAATAGGAAGGAACCATTTATTGAATTTCCATTCTGCATGTAATTATCACTTTTGTGTAATTTTCACAATAAATTTATATCTTGGAATTATTATACTCATTTTATATATAAAGAAACTGAGACAAAGAGAAGTCAAGCTGCTTTCCAATTTTCCCACAAGTAGAGCCAGGATTTGTAGACTCCCGTACTGAAGCCCACACATTTAATTACTAAGCTATAGTGATCGTATGTGCCGGTGACAAAGGAAAAAGGAGTCCAGGATCACTACTAGGTTTCTAGATTAAACAACTTACCTGTCTGGCAATGTGACAGAGATAAAGAAATGCAGGAGGATGAGGAAGTGGAATGGATAAGAACATGTTTGTACACAATGAATTTGAGACATCTGTAGGAAATTGAGTGGAGATTTCAGGTATCTTATTGGTGATCTAAACAAGGCATAATGGGTTTTGTTCATATGGAAATGGGTAGGAGTCATCAAGCATTTATACTCAAGAAGGATCTTAGAAAATATCTAGCCATATTTTTAGTTTATAAGTGTCAAATTCTAGGCCCAGAGAGGTGATGTGACTTAGCCACAGGTAAACAGACTCTTGACTAACTTAGCTGGTAAAGCTTCCAGGACCGCTGACTCTCAGTCAGCTCAGTAAAGTATGTATTTACCAAAGAATTATAAGGAAAAAAGAAAAGTTTTCATAATCCAATGCTGGATTTAACAAACTTAATTTAGTTTAATTTCTATAGGACTTTTCAGAAACTTTATTATATGCATTGGGAATTTGCTAAGAAAGGGGTTTTCTATTCAGAGTCTTCTAAATACATAGGGCGACATAATCCTTTACTCAGGGAGCATTTCTCAGCACTGACCTTCTCTAGACACTTTGGAAAACCTGGTAGGGTGGAAAATGCACAGGCTTGGGACTCAGATAGCTTCGGATTTGAACTAAATCTCTACCAGGTAGTAGCCGGGAAGCCTTTGACATACTATTTAATCTCTGGACTTCAGTTTCCATATATGCAAAATACAAGTAAGAATCTAGCTGTCACAGCACTTTGTACATCAACATACATAACATATGTGGCAAAGACCCTCAGACGTGGAGACTATCAATACAAATTAGTCACTTACTATTTTTTCCTTCTAAATCAGCAAATATTTATTTGATATCTTCTATGCGTCCAAACCATTCATGGACATATATTAATTATTAATATATTTCTTACTATTTCAGAAAAACTAAAAGCATCTGTCTTTTCTATTTATTGTACTCCAAACAAAATTTTTATCCATTAATACCAATCACTTTGATAACAGATCCTAAATGCATCCAATTGTGGGGATAAAAGAGATGAAGCAGCAGAAATCTTATTTATTAGAACAAAAAGTTCTGGTCAATTCATCACAACAAGTCTTCAGTCCATGGAATTTGGAATTTCTCCAAATACATAAATTACAGGTCTCTTCTTCATTTGTACTGATAATTAAATTTAAAATGGAGATACGGCATGATACAGACAATCACCACATATAGATGCAAAGAGACAAATAAGGTCTGGATTGCATACTGAATGTTTGCAGAAGAGATGTTCTTTAAAAGAGTGCAAGCTTTGGTAGCATTCACTTTGTTCCTCTTTAATGAACAGCAGTTGTTGAATTTGTCTGTCTTCCTGCCTAAGCCTCTTAATAATGAGTGAAATTAGGTCCACTTATCTGCCATGTTTGCCAATGGCTATGCCCCCCTTCTTCTTTGGAAGGGAGGCAGCAAGTCAATAAACAGAATTTAACCCAGGTGCTGTGAGTCTAGCCTTAGGCAAGCACTACACAGGATATCAAAGAAACCGATCTCACCCTAAAGGCACTTAAAAATCTCCTTTGCCAGATTGAATATTCATTAATGAAATAAATAAAAAATAAGTTGGATGATCAAGTGTTAAAATGCATGCTACAGCAAAATAAAGAAAACTAGACCTTAGGTGTCACCTAATAGAAACACACATCAACTAAGAAGTAGATTAAGCCTCCTCCAGACCTACCTACCAATTTACAAGGAAGACAGGGGAGGTAGGAACATGTTAAATGACACTGCAGGGATGCAATAAGCAAAATCAAGACTAAGGGAGACTCACAAGATGAAAAGCTCAATTTCTGTCACAAATACATTTTTTAAAAAAGAGAGAGAGGAGCCATCTTTAGATTAAAAGAAAGTTAAAATTATATCGATCAACTCCAATATTCGGATTTATTTAGATCTTGATTTAATAAATATTAAATAAAATGTTTTTAAATATGGGTAAATTGGAAGAGACTATATTTGATAATATTAAGGAATTATTGATAATTTTAGGTGTGATGATGCAGTGGTTATGGCTTTTTTAAAAGAATAGTATCTTTTGGATATCCACATAGAAATACTGATGAAAGAAATAGACAATGTCTAGGATTTGCTTCAAAATAATTGAACCTAAGGGGAAGTGGGTGAGAGTTTAGATAAATTAAAATTGGCTGTGAATTGATCAATGAAATTAGGATTTGGATGCATAGACGTTCACTGTGAAATCTTCCGTCCTTTTTGTATATTTTAGATACTTTATAATAGAAACTTTTAAAATGTGCTATAAATGCAGTCAGTATGTCAATGCCAGAGGCAATTAGTTACTTAATAGACTGTTTTTGATAATCCAATTTTCTCATCTAATGTTTGGAGGATCCACTGTCAGAACTAAGGGAAAAGGAGAAAGAAATAAAGAAAAACACATTTAATAAATGCTTGCACAAGATATTAAAACTGTAGTTAAATAATCTTCCCCAAATCTAAGATAAAGGAACAACATCTAACTCTCATCCTTCCTATTGACTATGCTGCCTAGCAGTGATGAATCCAAGTTAATAAAGATCAAAAATTTCATGCACCAGATGAATTTTGGTTTTTATCATGAGGACATATAATAACTCTTTGGTATCTGATGAAAGGAAGGCGTGTATCCAGAGGAACTCCCAGATTATTAAGTATTTCTTAGATTTTATTCTTTATCCTGAAAAGAATTTCACTCCTGTGTCTAGCTGAATTGGATATGGGTGAGGTTTATACAACCAGAAATAAGCATTCTTCTCACCCCATATGTGCCAATCATAAAAACAATCAGTTCTGTGCAAATCTAGTTGAAGTTTAAAGACATGGTAGCTTAGAAATATTGCAGATAAGGGGCCAGGGGCAGGGGCTCACGCCTGCCCCTGGTGGCCAAGGTGGGAAGATCACTTGAGGTCAGGAGTTCAAGACCAGCCTGGCCAAAATGGCGAAACCCCATCTCTGTTAAAAATACAAAAATCAGCCGATATGGTAGCATATGCCTGTAATTCCAGCTACTTGGGAGGTTGAGGCACGAGACTCACTTGAACTTGGGAGGCAGAAGTTGCAGTGACCTGAAATAGCACCACTGAACTACAGCCTGGGTGACAGAGCAAGACTATGTCAAAAAAAAAAAAAAAAAGAAAAAACAGAAAGGGAAGGAAGGACAGAAGAAGGGAGAGTGAAAGGAAAGGAAAGGAAAGTTGACCCTTCTCAGCAGAATACAGAACATTTCAATTTAGTAAGTTTGGTGCAGCTGTTCTCATAAACCCATGAAAAATAAAGCCAATTGTCCATTAAAGATTTACCAGCCATTTCTAATCTTCACTGTGCAAAGTGTCCATTGGAGATTTCCCTGTACTAGTTGGTGATGAGCACTCTTCCTTTCAAAGTCATTTATGGTCACTGAGGAATCTGAATTGTAAGAAATGGATTGTTGGTTATACAACAAAAAATTTACATATGATTACTGACTTTGCTAGATCTCAACTTGTTCCAAAGCACTCTAACAGGACATTTAATATGTGAAAAAAAGTGTTTAAGAAACTATCTGAAAAGTTAGATAAATAGCATCTTAAAACCAGATTACCTTTTGTTTTTGATAGCATAAAGGATGTTTACTTGGGAACTACAACTTTTCCCTCTTAACCCACTATCCCCAGGTTTGCAAAAATACGGAGAGTAAAAAAACAGTATTTCCAGTCTTCTGAGATAACTAAACTAGCAAAATCTAGAAAACTCCAGTAACACTCAGAAATACCAAGCCTAGCTCAAATAGTTCAATTATTCATATTCACATTAATTATTTCAAAGATAAGTATTGAGTGTGGTGACTCATGCCTACAATCTCAGGTCTATGGGAGGCTAAAGCAGGAGGATTGCTTAAGGCCAGGAGTTTGAGAGTAGTCTGGACAACACAGTAAGATCCTATCTCTAGAAAAACAAAAATAAAAAATTAGCCAGGCATAGTATGTGCCTATATTGCTAGCTACTCAGGAGGCTGAAGCATGAGGGTTGCTTGAGCCCAGGAGTTTAAGGCTGCAGTGAGCTATGACCACACCACTGCATTTCAGCCTGGGCAACAGGTGAGATCACCTAAAAAAACAAAAAAGATCAATATTGACAACCTGATGCAAAGCACAGTATCTAGTAGTAAAAAGGTGATGAAGAGAGAACAGAAAAGACTCCTCATGGATCACACAGTCTAAACAGGAGTCAAGATTGTCTCATCTGACACCTAAAAGATGAGGCTAATTTAACCAAAAGAGGTGGGACACTTGGCAGCCTCTTTACATGACTATAGAAAGTCCTCAGAGACCTAGAATTATTCTTGCAGGGTCCAGGTGAAGGGGCTTTATCCTCTTCTCTGCATCCCATCTGGGATGAGTTTCAATGACAGTAGAGAAGAAAATAGAATCATTACATAATTTGGAGAATGTAAAAGAAGAGAAAACATATGCCCTACTTCCAATCTGGAACTCTGGGAAATAGCATTTGCATTCATTCAGTCAGCCAGCCAATCAATAAATATTCAGAGAGATCCTGGTGTGTGCCAGGCATACCTTTATAGGGTTGTTGCTGTTTTTTTCTACACCACTAAAGCAAGGCAGCAATAGAGCCAAATGGCTTCAAGAGATGTCTGGGGCAGAGGATCCAAGAGTTCCCCAAGTCTCCGGCACCTTTAAAAGCTGTGGAAGACACGCTGATCCTTCCCTCTTTCTCACATTTTTGTGAAACAGAAGTTAGCTCTAAAAGAGAGAGGAGAGTGGGAGTGAGAGCAAGAGTAAGAGAGACACAGAGAGAGAATAAGTGACCCCAAACGGGCTTGTAGTCATGACGCAGGGGCGAGGCAGCAGGAAGCAGCACGAGAGACCAAATGGGAGAACTGTGTATCTCAGGAGAGACCGCTGCAGGACAGGTAATGACCAGGGACTAGATACTAACTCTCCTCTTCACTTGCTTAAGACTGAAGACCTCACAGCTTAGGTCAGCCCTAGGAAAAAGGAGAAAGTAATGACTTGCTGGAGCTTAGATCAGAAACTGAGCAAACTCAGAATTCACTTGGCTGGTATTATTTATAACCGTGGAATAACAGTGTCTCCGAATGTGTATTTAGTAGAGCTACATAAAATGAAGTTATACAAATATCTTTTTAAACAACAAAGATACTTGAAAACACTTCAATTATTGCAATCTGCACACAAGCTGGTGTGTGTGTGTGTGTGTGTGTGTGTGTGTGTGTGTGTGTGTGTATTTTACAAGCATAACCAAATGTTCCTGAATATTGGAACCTTCAGAATAGTTACCTTGGGAGCCTCTATTTATGATGTTGTCATTTTTCACTCTTCCTTAAGCCTTCCACATCATTTTATAAACCATACAAAAAAGTCAATCCTAATAGTTTATATTGAGTCTCCATGTTTGATAACCAATTGTGGAAGGAAGGAAGGAAGGAAGGAAGGAAGGAAGGAAGGAAGGAAGGAAGGAAGGAAGGAAGGAAAGAAGGAAGGAAGGAAGGAAGGAAGGAAGGAAGGAAGGAAGGAAGGAAGGAAGGAAAGAAGGAAGG
>CAUYLG010007227.1:0-25477 GCA_963573385.1 Cacajao melanocephalus
GCGCCGCCATGCCCAGCTAATTTTTGTATTTTTTTAGTAGAGATGGAGTTTCACCATGTTGGTCAGGATGGTCTCCATCTCTTGGCCTCGTGATCCGCCTGCCTCGGCCTCCCAAAGTGCAGGGATTACAGGCGTGAGCCACCGCGCCTGGCAGGAATTTATGTTTTAATAAGTTCTCCAGGTGATCCTGATGGTCACTAAAGTTTGAGACAAGCAGACCTAAAACTTTCCAGAGGGTTAGCTCTTCTCCTTGGGAAGCAAAATAATTAGCTTTGCAGGGTTCTTGTTAGACTAGGGCTTCTAAAAATCATCTGGAGAGCTTATTAAAACACAGATTCCTGGGCTGCTGTCTGTGGCCTGCACTGAGCAGGAAGGTTGGACACCCAGAGAGCTCTAAGCTAGTCTTACATGGCTACAAAAGCTACATTCCATCTAGGCAGACATCACAGAGTCTCTGCCATCACAGGAGGGTTATTGTTTTTCTTGTAAGGAACCTGCCAAAATAATACGTCTCTTTGCTGTTTGAAAATAGCACAGAGGACTTGGGAACAGGTTCCCGTCAATAGCTTCAAAAGGTAACATCTTTGGGCCATTTTTTTTTTTGTTGTTCAGACTTCACTTGATGAGATTTTCATTCCTTCAGTCAGAAACAGTCACTTCAGTATCAGTATGTGGAAGCTGCTGGGGGCAGGGCTCCTACCACCAACCATCATGGATGGGGCTTCCCAGCAAGGGCCCCTTGCCAAGGGATTGAATGAATGAGTGAACAAATGAGTGGCTGCAATCCACATACGTCTCAGGAAAACCTGGCTCTCAGAGAAGTTGCATCTAACTTCTGAACTATCTCCTTGAGCACTATAGGCTCACCGGAAGAAAGACAAGAACTATCAAATAAAGTAAACATTGGTTGTTATTGTTTTCTGTGAGAGTAACCTGGAAAATGGATATAACATAGACTTGACAAGCTGTGTGTCCATGGCCTATTTATTGAATCTTTCTGAACTTCTGTTTCATCTGTGAAGCAGAATTAACAGTACATACCTTGACGCTGCTGTGACCAGAGCTATTCGCAGAGTGGCTGATGAACCTGCAACATCAGCATCAGCTGGGAGTCTGTTAGAGATGCAAATTCTCAGGCTCCAGACTAAATGAATCATAATATCTGGAAATGATGCTCAGCAAATTGCTTTCACAAGCCCTTCAGGGGATTCTGATGCAAATGAACATTTGAGTAGCATTGGATGTGAGGATCAATAGCAGAGATTTTAAGGGTCAAAAATGCTCTGAGTAGGGCTGCGCTATTTTGAATGGCGGTTCCACTACCTACTTGCTGTGTGATCACAGGCAAGGTGTCTAGCCTCTCTGTGCCCCATTTTCCTCATCTTAAAAATGATTGTTGTTGTAGGGGTTAAATGAATTAGTACATATAAAGCAGTTAGCAGACGTTCTGACACATGGAGCATAACAAATGGTATTATTGGATATTTAAATATGAAACAAGGTCATGTTGTGCTATATGTATAATAATTATTCATAATTATTGCCTCTACGCATGAAATTATGGTTAATTTCATTTTCCTTGTCATATTCCTCTTTACCTATTTTCCTGCAATTAACATGAATTACTTTTATAATCCGAAAGAAAACACTATGAAATAATTTGCATTGAAGGAGGGAAAATATTAACAGGTAAATTACATGAGGTGTTGGGGGTGGCTATGAACTATTTTATGGATTCTCCTGGGTCTCTCTGCACCCTGTGCCCTTATCCTTAAAGCCAAGTATGCTTTTTGCTGGTTTCTGTGCACACATGTGTGTTTGATAATTTCCATGTAATTCAATCAGTGAGAACAACTTTTTAGGTCTCATTACCTCATGGGCATGGGCTCCACATGATTAGATTGAAATGTTAGCCATCCCTCTTTGTATTCATGCAACCACTCGGTGAACAAACCCAGGCTAGTCTAGTGGATCATGAAATACACCCTGTGGAATAGAGTTAAATCATCTTAGCGAAGGCCGCTCTAAACCAATGAGCCCTCCAGCTGATCTAGCAACAGACTACAGAGGGAGTCCAGCTGAACTCAGCCCAAACTGCTGACTTACGGAATCATGAGCTAAATAAACGAATGTTGTTTGAAGCCTCCAAGTTTTAAGTTGAGGGTCATTTGTTACAAAGCAAAAGCTAACTGACCTACTGAGTATATCTCAAAAGTTTGCTTTCGTGCCATCATCCTCTCTCCCAGTTCTGCCCTCCATACCCTGCAGTCAAATTTCTTTTCACTCTTTGATGTTAGGAGTTTTAGAAACAGTTGGACTATCAGGATGAGTAAGCAGCAGGCAGCAAGTAGAGCAGAAATGCAGCATGCTTGGAAGGCACATCAGTCATGGAAGGTGCTGTCTTTACATCATTTACTAAAAGAAAATAGGCCAAGAGGAAAAAAGGAAGCCTGACTTAATCTAAATTTTTCATATGGCATCTCAGGAACAACGAATGATTCTATTCTGAGCCTTTTCCTCTATTGAAGCTGAAATGTATTTCCAATTTAATGCCTGTGTTGGTCTAAAAGGAAATACTGAAGTTGTGGGCTAGGACAGGAAGAATGTCACTGGTGAAATAAAATCTTGTCATCTCATTTCATTTCAGGAGCCAGAAAAAAATTTGCTACAGGGCTGTCCCTAAATGCCATCACCAATTGGAACAAGTGGTTGTTAGTGGCACCTCTTGACCACTCTGTTGTTGGTTGTCGATTTATGAGAGCTTGGGGGCAGCCTTCTGGGCAGAACTAGGGTGCTCTCTGCGGCTTTCCAAATCCTTTAAGAAGTAAAAAAGATTTTGCGTTTGCCATTGAGAAATTGCCAGTTCTTTTCTAACTTTTTGGTCATATGGATCGTAACTGGATGCATGAGGCCGTCTTAAGTGCTTAGAAACACCATAGCTGACATCTGTGAATCACTCATATCATGTCAAGCAGGGTCTAACTTCTTCATGTGTGTTAGTGCTCATAACAATGCTATTATCATCACCCCTATTTTACACATGAAGAATGGAGGAACAGAAAAGTTAAATAACTTTCCCCTAGGTCTCAGGCTCTTAACCTTTATGCTAAATTGCCACTACATGCAGGACCGTGCCTGAACATAATAAATGCTCAATATTTGTGCCCGATGATGCGATCCCTAATGGTAACATCGTTCCCAGTGGCTGGTGAACACATCTATAGAATGAATATTAGTGACAGGGCACTTATTTATTCTCCTCTTCTGTCCTTATATCTCCACTTAAAGGGCCACTCTTAGCACATCTATTCTTTCTGGATTTCAAGGGGACCACGAAATTAAAAGGTGGCAATTTGGTAGGAAGTTTACGAGACTTGTCTGGAAAGTGAGTCTTTCAGCAAGCATGTAGTTTTCACTGATGCTGTGTGTGCATTGCAGCTGAGGGCTGGGGTACTGATGGAGCCCCTAGGCATGGTGAGTAGCAGTAGGACCCATTCCTCTGCCACTGTCATGGTGGCTTCCTTCTTTTCTTTCTTTTCCATAAGATGTTTTAGATGAACATCAAAATTTCCTGGGCTCAGTCAATTATTCTGTCTTCACTGATAAGGAGAACCTTGCAAATGCAATTTCCCCTCATTTTCAATAAACAGGCCAACCCCCTTTTATCTCCCTCTCCAGCTTCTCCTCCCACCCCACGTACAGGCACAGATGTGCACAGGATGCACTTGTGCACACGCACACCCACACCCCCCCCACACACATACCATCTTCTTTTATTCTAAATGAGGAAAATTCAATGTGAGATCCCGTCTTTCAAACATAATAGCTCAGAGATAGCTCAGACTCAGCTTAGAATCAATATGCCCTTGGTGAAGCTACTGGAATTCCAAGTTTTCCCAGCAGGCTTTAGACAGAAGTGGAGTCAACATATTTCGGCATAAAATGAATTCCAATGAGCTCCATTACATAATGTCAATGCTTGGGGACACTCACTAGTTACCTGGGCTGAAAAGCACACAGCTTTGAAGTCTCAGACTTCAGTAAAGGTATGTTTAAAATTTCAGTCATGAAGTGAATTAACATGCTTTTCTTCCATGCCAATTTTGGAAGTAGAAAGATAATTTTATATGGGGACAAGATGGGACAAAGGAAAGGACAAAGCTTATGATTTACATGTGCTCTTGGGATTTCAAATATAGATGCAGGGACAAATAAGCAAGTCACAGCACCTTATCATGAGTCTATTTAATTATAAATTCATTTAAGACACATATTGGGCACCCATTGTATAGGCATTGTCAGTGTGTGTGTGTATGTGAGAAAGATGAAGATAGCGTTTCTGTCACCCAGAAGTTTGTAGTTGAATTCTGATGCAAGACTTTGGATCTGGGCACATGCCCAGGGTGAAACGGTAAATGCAATACTTTGAAACCCACACTGCCACAGAAACAAAACCTTTTTTAGACATCCCAGTTTTTTTTTTTTTTTTTTTTTTTTGAGGCCAAGTTTTGCTTTTGTTGCCCAAGCAAGAGTGCAATGGTGCGATCTCAGCTCACTGCAACCTCTGCCTCCCAGGTTCAAGTGATTCTCCTGTCTCAGCCTCCCAAGTAGCTGGGATTTCAGGCATTTGTCACCATGCCAGCTAATTTTGTATTTTTAGTAGAGAAGGGGTTTCTGCATGTTGTTCAGGCTGGTCTTGAACTCCTGACCTTAGGCGATCCACCAGCCTTGGCCTCCCAAAGTGCTGGGATTACAGGCCTGAGCCACCGTGCTCAACCTAGACCCCCAGTTTTAAATGAACATTCATTTTCTTCAAATATAATTTGATAGCTAATCTAAATTCTCCCAATCAGAAACTTCCTTTGCCTTACAAAACTCCTGACCTAAAAGTTAAGGAGGGTGGACTCATTTTCTTAACTGCAGAAGACACAGCACGAGGATGTGAGGATGTGGTTTGAGTGGTCCAGGTTCTTTTATGCTGGCCATCAGTTCCAGTTACCGAAAGAGATGCCCTGCCAGCTCCAACCTCCCTAAAACCAAAGACAAACTGAATTCCCAAGTGCACGTTCAGAAATTGAGAGAGCAAGCTATAGACGGTGAGAGAGAGAAGGAGGTATTTCTCAGGAAGAAAATTTAATATTAGTTGGCTTTGGGGGAGAATGCTTAATATCAGCTGGCTTTTGGAGAGAATGCCACACTCGACTGGGAGTCCCTTAGCAATCTTTCCAAACACCTCAGCTCTCTTTCCCTGATCCTGGCCCCTCTTTCCTGTCTGGCATATGCTTGCTTAAGACTTAGCAGATGATGGCCAGGTGCAGTGACTCACGCCTGTAACCCCAGCACTTTGGGAGGCCGAGATGGATGGATCATCCGAGATTAGGAGTTCGAGACCAGCCTGACCAAGATGGTCAAACCCCTTGTCTACTAAAAATACAATAATTAGCCAGGCGTGGTGGTGCACACCTGTAATCTCAGCTGCTCATGAGGCTGAGGCAGGAGATCGCTTGAACCCAGGAGGTAGAGGTTGCAGTGAGCCAAGACCATACCATTGTACTCCAGCCTGTGTGACAGAGTAAGACCCCATCTCAAAAAAAAAAAAAAAAAAGTTTAGCATATGTTATTTCTCACTGGCTTCCCTCTCCTGATGAGACCCAGCCACCTTTCACACAGTCTCACACAGTTTTTGTTTATACCATATAGCATCGTGTAGTGGTTATAAGTGTGGACTCTGAAGTCGAACTGCCTACATTCAAATCTTGGCCCTGCCACTCACTGGCTGTGTGCCTTTAGGTAAGCTGCCTAACCTCACAGTGCCTTAGTTTCCTAATGTGTAAAATAGTGATAATAGTTCCTACCTTGAATTCTTTTTATGAAGATGGAATGGGTTAATATTTATAAAACGATTTGAACAATGCCAGGTATATAGTAAGTGCTAAGTAAATGTTTCTTTAATAAACTCGGTGGATTTAGTTTTATATGTTTCTTTTTCCCAAATGTAAGTTCTAACTTACTATTTTATGTCACTAAAGTGCATTATGATGACCCTAGATATCAGATACACAAGGTCAGAATAAAGAAGGCAATTATTAACTACTGCTGTTATTAACACAATTTATAGTGAACATTTGGTGAATGTTTGCACCACTGTCAAAACCTTATTAGGCATTGTCTAATTTAATCTTGGTAATAACTCCTAGAAATAGATATTTGACCAATGCCCATTTCTCAGAGGCGGAAACTGAGGCTCAGACAAAACTAAATAACTCACCCAAGGTAACAGCCAGGAAGTGCTGGCTGAATCCCAGGGGAACTGAGGGGTATGCAAAGTCCTAGATCATTTGACAAAGTTTGCAAACAGTGATTGAGAACTAAGGCAAATTGATGAGGACAGTGTGGTGGCCATGAAAATGTACCTCATAGATTTCTGACTGATTTCCTCCCACCTCTATACACACCATACTTTGAGGATGAGCTAGACTTAGTCAAAGATTTTAGAGTTGGGAAAGGGAAAAATACTAACTTTATAGTAGAGAGACCAAATAACAAAGTGTAATATTACCAGTGATGTCATATGGATCTACTGAGTCCTCTGACATGAAATCACAAGTAGGCCATGTTGCCTTAGCTGTATTCTTTCCAAAACCCCACAACCCAAACCTAACCCTAGTCTTGCACAGGAACAACAATAGACACACCCAGATTGGAGGACAGTCCACAGGATCCCTGGTCAATGCTCCTCAAGACTGTCAAGGTCATGGACAACAAAGAAAGACTGGTAAACTGTCACAAACTAAAGAAGACAGGGTGGATATGACAATGAGATGCATTGTGGTGTTCCAGATTGGTCCTGGAACAAGAAAGAAACACCGATTGAAAAGCTGATGAAATCCAAGTCAAGTCTGGAGGTTGATTAGTAGTAATGTACTCACGTCGGTTTCTTGGTTGTAACCAATGTATCATGATAATGTTAGGTTTTAACAATGGAGGAAATTGGGTGAGAGGTATACTACCCTTGCAACGTTTCTGTAAATCTAAAAATATTCCAAAATAAAAGGTTTATTTAAAAAGTATTCCCAGAGATTGTAATTCAATTGGTTCAAGATACAGCCTGGGCTTTGGGATTTTTAGAAGATCCCAGGGCATTCTGATGTGTAGGCAACATTTGGACAACACAGATCTACATTCTAAAGAGTTACACAGTTGAATGGTAAAGCCAGTGTCTCTAAGTAAAGCTGTGGCCATCACAGAAGCAGCTGTTAGGCTGTCCTACTTTTTAGCTACTGGTTTCTTGTCTGCAGTCACAGAGCAGGGGACAGGAAGAGACACTCCTTGCTAATAGGCCGTGTTTATTCTCCATTTATTCTCAGAAACAGGATCAGATATCTTTGGTGGAAGATTCTAATGTACTGGTTAAGTGCACCTAATCCTAATCTTCTTTTATGCTGGCTAAATTAACATTTAGATACAACCTTCCAGAATGCAATAAATTTATTCCTGGGAAGCTGGATGAATGGAACACCCATATATTGATTCCTATTTTAAGTGCATAGTGGGAGCTGATTATTTGGAGAGCATCTGTCGTCAATGAGAGGTTCCTCCCATAACAGGCCTCCTATGTTAACTCATTTACTGTTAGAAATGTGGGTCCTATGCTTTCTTGCAGCAGGACACTTTCTTAGTCTAGGCTTCCTCCCTGTCCTCTCTCAGTAAAGTCATGGTTACTATAACAGATGCTGGAGGTGCCCTGTCCAGATTCCTGTACTTTCCACTGGCAGGTGCACCTGTTCCCCAGATGCTGGGCCTGACATGTCTCAGAGTTTACACCTGTGACTTCTCTTGAGCTCGGCCCTTGACAGACAGGAGTCCCCTCCCCTACTGGGAGTTTCCAACCCCTCCACTGTGTGCTCGCCAACGACTGACTGGTTCAGGGTTACCAAAGCCTGCCTCTCCAAGTCTCAAGGCAGGAGTAACTATAATGCAATCCACACTCCAGGGCTCCTCTGGCAGTCTCCAGCCTCAACCACATCCTGTCTTGGCTCGTTCTCCTGCCCCATTCTTTTCCCCTCACTTTCTTATATAGGTATCACTTGAGAATCCTCCCTTACTGAATCACTTGCATACACATTCTGCTGCATTTAGGGAATAGATTTAGAATCAGCTTCTCTTCTGCTCCAGGCAGAGACTGTGGGGACAGCAGCTAAGGTTCTCCAGCAGCCCCCCATGGTGCTCCCCCACTGGCCATTCCTGTCCAGCCGGAGCCCCTCGTAAGGAACGCTACCTCTCTGAGTCTCAGTTGCTTCACTCATAGTCAAACTCTGGAACTGCAGTCACCTCCTCGCAGGCTCCACTCTCACTCCACTCCAAACCAGAGTATCTTGTAGAAAGATAAATCAGATCATATCAATCTCCATGTTATAATTCCAGGGGCTCCCCAGTGCTTTTGGAACAAAAGCCAATCTCCTCTGCAGGCTGTCAGGCCCTGGCTGCCCTGGCTCCCTCCTAATACTTCACTTTCCTCTGTGCTTCCCTCTGACAGCATCAGCCTATTGCTGTGTCTTGAAAGCACCTACCTTGCCCCAGCTTCAGGCTTGGCATGGACTGTCTGCAACGCCTGTCTGCACCATCTCAGGACTGGCCGTTCATGTCATCAGGCCTCAGCTTAAACACCTCCTCCTCGGAGAGACCTTCCCTAACCCATCTCTCACAACCACCTCACCCTATTTCAATCTCCTGCTTAGCCACCATCCACATCTGATATTTTTCTTGTCCATCTGTCTGTTTGATGTCTGCCTCTTCCCTAAAAGGTTATCACCCTGAGAGGAAATATTGCCTGGCACATTCACCCCTGTTTTCTCCGTGCCCGGAGCAGCACTAGGCCTGTAATAGGTGCTCAGTAAATACTAGGGGAGTGGCAGAAAGAGGGAGGGGGAATTGATGGACGCTGTGGGCTGCAACTGTGCGTGATGAGGAAGATGAGGTTGACGAGGAGCTGCAGTGCAGAGCCAACCCCACGCACTCTGAGGCTGAGGAGATACTGCCAGGTTGCCTGTGAATCACAGAACACAGATGCTGCCCTCACTCCCTCCACTGCACCCACCCTGCCCTCCCATCCTGATCCCTGCCTTCCCACCCAAGGCCTCTGCTGTTCTCTTCGGCACAAGAACAGCTTTGTCAGGAAAGCCCACGTTGGCCCTGCAGTTCACACTGGGCCTCTCTAGAGCAGGGCACGCAGCCCAAGACTCTCGCCTGGATCCGTGGAAGCTCAGTGAGGCCGCAGGGCATTTCCATTACCCTGGCAGCTGCTTCGCAGAGGCTTTTCTCAGCTCATGTCAGGGACCTCCAAAGCCCGCTGTGATTGCTGGCTCCACGGAGCAATTGAAGCCATTGGCATCACTCCCCAGGTCGCTAATGGCAAACACTGAAAGACTGAATGCTCCAGAGCCCCCTGCCTGCTCTTCCAGGGCTCTGCAAGCCTAGCCTCCACTGGAGGGATGATTGTAGAATGAGGCAATCAAGATCAGAACAATGAATGCAGGCCCCAACTCAGGCAGGTGGATGGGCCTGCAAACATCACAATTACCCAGTTCAGAACAGGGCCTGGCTGCTAAGAAATGTTCGTTTGGGAGACCTCTGGCTGTGTGATATGGACCAAGCTTCTCCGTAGGGCAGGAACACGTGCAGCCTTTGGGGGAGGCGTGGAGGATGGCTGAAGGAAGCGATCACACTTTCCTGGCGTGGAGGGTGCCATGTTGAAATGACTCCTAGCATTTCTGTGCCCTGGTGCCCAAGTTCTTTATAATCTCCTTCTCTTGAGCCTGGAGGGCACCTGTGAGCATGACAGGATGCCATTCTGTGATTAGTTACGATATATGGAAAATGTAAATGGATCCTGCATGTATAATTAAGATTTCTAATCACTTGATTTTGAAGTAAGTAAAAATGGAGATTGCCTGGGCTGGGCCTGACTTAATTAGATGAAGCCCTTAAAAGAAGGACTGGCCCTTCCTGAAGAGAGAGATTCTCCTGCTGGACTTGAACTTAGCTGTCATGTTGTGAGTGGCCCCCGAGGTGGTCACATGATGAGGGACGGAGCGTGATCCCTGGATGACAGCCAGCCAGGAAACAGGGCCCTCGGTCCTGCGATGCAAGGAACTGAATTCTGTCAACAACCTGAATGAGCTTGGAGGTGGAGAAAGCTGCAGATGAAAATGTGCCCCAGCTGACCCCTGCACAGCAGCCTTTGTGAGACACTGAGCAGAACGCCCTGCCATTTGGGCCCAGACTTGTGATCCCCAGAAACTGTGAGGTAAGAAATGTGTGTTGCTTTAAGCCACTAGGGTTACGGTAATAGTGTTACACAGCAAGAGCTAATGAAAACAGTCGGGTTCCAGAAAGTCCCCTTGGGTTCCTGCTGCTGCCTTCCTGAAATCAGAAGGCTCTACCCTGTCTTGTCCTCCTTTGCTCCTTTACTTAGGGAGGGCTCATGGGACACTGTGAAGCAGCACAGAAGCTTTGGCCCAAGGCTACGCAGGTTCCAGGGATGGCCACCCCACTGACTAGCATGGTCATATTCCATATTCTGGGCATATTCCTTGTAACTTCTTGGAATCTCAGTTTTCCCGTCTGTAAATGGAAACGTTGCAATTACCTACTGCATTTGGCAGAGTGTACAGCAAATGACTTCATACGCATAGAGCGCTCAGGTAGTGCCTGGGAGCACACAAAATTTGTAATGACTTTTTGAAATAATTCTTCCCTGCTTGTACACCTGCCTGCAGCCACCAAATCAAGTCTACTTTGTACTTTAAAAAGACCTACAGGCTTGGGCCTAGAAAGAATTCAATTGTGTTTCAAAGCCAAAATTCTTAGATGAATGCCCACTCTGTCTAAATATAGTATCTCCTTCATTCTCTTTGCTCTTCCTACTTTGTCTTCAAAGCACTTACATTACCTGAAATATCACCTATGATGTGTGTCTATGAATTTCGTATACGTGTGCATGAAATTCGACTATTGTCTAAAGCCACAGAGGTGGCATGGCATGCTCAGTGGTTCAAAAGAACCTGGAGTTGGAATCTAAGTTGGGACTTAAAATGAGGTTTGAATGACTCGAGACCCCTACTCTTACTTCTCCATAAAACACTTTAGATTTTGCCATTTAAATGGTTCATTTGGAACCACTGTATAAAATTTATGTTCCCTGAACGACACCAGGGCATTTTCCATCAATGACCTCTGTCACTTTCTTTCAGTTTTTTTAGGTCTAGCTTTACATTTTGTTTTCGGCCTGTGATGGGTGGAGAGAATCTGCCACTCACTGATAGTGGCTTCTGAGCCCCCACCAGAGATGGTGTCAGCATTGATGCTTTATTGATATTATTATCATTGAGATGGAGTCTGGCTCTGTTGCCCAGGCTGGAGTGCAGTGGTGTGATCTCGGCTCACTGCAACCTCTGCGTCCTGGGTTCAAGCTATTTTCCTGCCTTAGCCTCCTGAGTAGCTGAGGTTACAGGTGCCTACCACCACACCTGATTAACTTTCATATTTTT
Organism: Cacajao melanocephalus; assembly: GCA_963573385.1. NCBI lineage: Eukaryota > Metazoa > Chordata > Mammalia > Primates > Pitheciidae > Cacajao > Cacajao melanocephalus. Next base: position 11,550 of record CAUYLG010007227.1, read on the forward strand.
AGTAGAGACAGGGTTTCACCACGTTGGCCAGGCTGGTCTTGAATTCCTCTCCTCATGTGATCCACCCGTCTTGGCCTCCCAAAGTACTGGGATTACAGGTGTGAGCCACTGCACCCAGCCTATTGATATTTTTGAAATAACAGTATGATCCTCATGAATTTGTATATGTTGGCTCTAAAATGGAGTCACACAGAATCCTTCTGCACCCACCCATTCCTCTTATATTTTTGGCCACCTGGAAATGACAGTTTTGTGTTTATTATTATGGAGCCCCCCTGAGACTGCTGGAGCTGCCACCTCCCTCCCACTCCCTCGCTGCCAGGCTAGAATTAATTACTCCCTCTTTTAGTCATTGCCACATGGCATCTTAGTTTTAAAATATTAACCACAGTGAATCAGGGCTTACATTGTGGCCTTGTGCTTATGAACAAATTGTGCGGTTCAATTTGCTTGGGGTCCACAGGTGAGGTCCATCCTAAGCCTGCAAGGTGCTGCAAAGAAAGGGTTCCATGATTCCTTCCCCACTAGGATGCCAGAAGCAGCAGGAGCCACCAAAGCACCTGTTGCATGTGGGTGGAATGAGACCAGATCATGGGTGGGTGGATATGAGTTGGAGGGAGCTTAAGGACTTGGAGATTCAAAGATGTGTTGAGCATGCAGACAGTGATCCCAGTGCCTAGGGTAAGGAGGCCTGGAGGATGAGAGGGATAGCCCACTTCCCCAAGAAAGGATCTGGAACACTGACGGGACAGCAGTTAATTCCATGGAACCAACCTGAGAACAAGAGACAAAGGAACAGGAGAGACAGGAAAGGAAGAGAAGGATTCAGGAGAAATGGTGGTATGGGGGCTGTATATGGCTGAACCTTTTCTCAGAAGGAGAAAAGACTCCTCACCTAATCGGGGTGAAGCTTGCTGTGGATGGAGGTTGGGCTTAAAAGTGGATCTGCATGGGGAATCTCAGCTTTGTTATTTTTAAGCTGTGGGACTTAAGGTAGTTTACTTAACCTCATTGCACCTCGGTTTTCTCAGCTATAAAATGAAGCTAATAATACCCTGCATGTTGTCCTGAGAATCAGATGTGATGATGATGATAAAAAACTTTATCTCAGTACCCAGCACACAGATATTGAATGAATGGTACCCAGTAGGGACTCAGTGAATAAATGAAGGGCTGAGCTATCAATGTGCCGAAGCTGGAGACAGCTGTTGTGATACTTGGGGTGTCTGGCGATAATGGTTTGCAAAACTGTAGCAGGCAGCTGGTGCCCACCATATACCCACGGCACTCAACTTTTCTGTATATTCTGAGGGCTCTTCTGCTAGTGCCTCTACTGCAAGTGAGGCAAGACTCATTGTCTCAATCTGAGGTATAGAGTTGGTCCCCTGCAGGGCTGGGTGCAAGTTTACACTCCTGGGAACAGCCCTTAGCCACTGAAGGATGGGAGTTGGTGTGTAATACTCTGGCTTCTTTGCTTTTCAGGTGGGGTAATCCAGGCAAGTTGTACACTCTCTTCGAGAGAGGTCCCTGGCTGTGCTGAGTCCCAGCAGCAGGCAACCTGCTCAAGAGTGTCCTCTGTATTAGCTTTCTTTGAATCTCTGTCTAGATTTTCCACTCCCCCTCAGCACTTCCTAGGATTACCTCCCAAACAGAACGTGTGTACTCTCATCCTTCACTCAGGATCTGCTTTTGGGAGGGCTCAGCCTAGGACAGCATTCCAACTAAAGAATTTAGAAGCCTTTAATTTTTTTTTTCCTTTTGAAAAAAAAAAAACTGAAGCTGGTGCAGGAACTGAAACAGACAGTTCTGCCCCAGGCCTCATCTTTAGGGATCTTCTAATCTATATCTGAAGTGAGTTGAGGAAATGTACAGCCAGGAATCAGAATGCCCTTTGGAAGCGCTAGGCTAGGTAGCTGGGTGAGTCAGCTGTGCCCTGCTAATCCCTGGAAGAGCTAAGAAGAGGGCTCTGGTGGGACCTGCTGTGAGGCTTCCACGCCGTTGCTTGGTTTGTTTTCCATGACGCAGCAACACAGTTGAAAAGCCTTGAGGGTTTTTTTCCATTGCCTCCTCCCTTGGGTTCCCATTACCAAAGTACTCATTGGGCAGAGGCCTGGCTGAGAATTGTTTCCAACAGTATGGATAGCTCTTGTAATTAGAGGAGAAAGCAGAATTTGCTTAAACAGTGAGGACTTCTGGAGAGATAGAAAAAAACTTGAAATGCAATTGTCTCTACCAAGAAAGGCTCAAGTGAAATTACAGACAAAGCAACATTACCATAAAACAGTAAGATGCTGATCCCTTCCCACCCCACCCTGCAAGTTTGAATCCAGAAAGTCTTACTTATCCTCAATGTTCAAAGGAGAAAATTTCCCCTTTGACTTCCCCTCTGAATTGATCAGATACCTGGGTTTGTGGTTCCTTAGCTACTTTGGAGAGATGAACCTAGACATTCAGGTGCCCTCTTGAACCAAGGATATCCAAAGTTAAACTTGAGGGCTCCAAAGCCTATAGGCACAGGGTGCTAATAAGCCAGGTCTAAGTTTCCTGGTTTGTAGAACTTAGTAGAAGATGTGTAGTTCCAGGATGGATGGGCAGAGCCCATCTGTTTATGGTGAAGCGGAGCTTTCTCTGACTTATGCTCCCAAGATTGGTGGGAACTGTGGTTGATTTTTTGTAAATATAGTTGGCATAATTCCCCTCCTAGGATCCATAATCCCCCTTCCACACTGACTCTGTGCTTGGCCACGTGACTTACTTTGGTAATGAGATAATAGCAAATGTAGCCTCAACAAAGACTTGGGAAGTGCTTACACATTGGAGGTTGTTCTCTCTTGCTGTTCTGAGAAACTCTGTAACTCCTGCCATGTCTGTATGCCAACATTAGGGCTAGCCTGTTGGATGAGAGACATGTGGTCCAGCCCCTGATGCCCTAGCCAAGAGCCAGCAATAACCACTAGACATGGTTAGTGGTTACTGGCCACCAAGCAGGCCCCAGCCAATCTACCAGTTGACTGAAGAACTAACTCGTTGACCCATAGACCCATACGCAATAAGAAATGGTTGCTGCTTTAAACCAATGAGTTTTGGGATGGTTAGTTATACAACAAAAATAACCGCTTCAGGGCCAGCCAGTTTTCACTGGCACCTGGATGACATGTGGACCCACTCCTCACTCTACTTGACTGGCTTTCTCCCATCCCGCCACCCACAGGGGTGCAGGAGAGCTCAACGCTGATGTCCTCATATTGTTTTACAGTGGTTGCATATATTTAAAAATAGCATATATTCTCATTACCACTTTGAAATTATGGTAGTTATTATACTTACCACTCAATATTGTTATTTAATGCTTTAATTAAAAAACACATGTCACTAATTTGGCTTTTCTAAAAATATTTTAATAGCTGTATTTTAATAAAATTGGTTTCCTTTAGAATCCCCATGTATTTATTTTTATTTTTTAATATTTATGTTTTAGAGCTGAGGTCTTGCTCTGTTGCCTAGGCTGGAGTGCAGTGACATGATCATCGCTCACCACAACCTCAAACTCGTGGGCTTAAGCAATTCTCCTACCTCAGTCCCCTGAGTGGCTGGGACTGCTGGGGCATGCCACCATGCCTAATTTACTTTGTTTCTATAGAGACAGGGTCTCACTATGTTGCCCAGGCTGGAATGCAGTAGCATGGTCCAGTTCAAGGCCACTGAACTCTTGAACTCTTGGACTCAAGTGATCCTTCTGCCTTGGCCTCCCAAATAGCTAGGATGCAGGTGCATATCACCATACTCAGCTAATGCCTATTTACTTTATTTTATACATTAAAAAAATATCACTGAGAGTAGCTTCAGTATGTCTTCACCATAGCGCCAGTGGGATCCATGGGAAAACAAAAGCTAAGAGCATTTGAATTCAACCCAGATCAAAAAACATAGTCTATTTAGTGCGATTTATCTATCTAATCGTGTTTCTCAAAATGCTGATGTAACTTATGAAGACATTTATAGGAAAGAGTTGTGGTAAAATAACAAAGAAACTTCTAGTTATTTCTGATCCTGGAGGATTATAAAGCCATGAAAAATTTCATAACTTTGGTAAGCAATGAAAGCAAACTCAAATGCCTATAGGACTGGGAGGATAATAAAATTTGTGCCTTGGGCCAGTTATATAAAGTAGTAGTAGGCTTTGTGGAAAAATGGAGAGAAAGTACCCTGCCTTAAGGAATTTCAGATTAATGATTCTGTAAATCCAGGACTGTCCAAATAAAATAAATTTGTGGGTAGTATTAAGCCTATAGAGCACTAGCATTCCATTTATGGATTAAGAGCAAGAGTGGGGAACTGGACATCTGGTCAACCTTCATCCCTGAACTGGCTCTGTCATCAAATAAGTAGGTGATCTTTTCCAGGGCAGTCAAATTTCTATGTCCTAGTTTTTATATCTGCAAAATGGTTATGGTTTCTGTATCGTCTTCCTTTCCAGAACTGTCATGAAGTTAAAAAAAAAAAAATAGATCATAGGGGGGAAACAATTTGAAAAAAGAAACAAGGATCATGAAACATATGCAGAGTAAATCAATGCAATTGTTTGCTAAGTGACCTGATAAAACTTAAGTCTGTCTATATAGGACATAGTTCTTTTAAGTCATCAGCCTGTCAGATCCAAAAGAGGAACTTCAAGAATGATTAAGTGAACCTTGCCTGCTCACTGAGAAGCCAACTCTGATCCACTGGGCCAAAGTTGTTAATAAAGTTTGGAGGGAAAACCACATAAAAGAGCTACCCACATAAGTCTCAAGCTGTAAAGTGGAGGACTAATTTCCAATTCAATAATACATAAAAATGTACACACAGGCAAACAAAGTTGAAAACAAGCTCAAATAAATAAAAAGGAAGGAAAACAAGACTCCTGAGATACAAGAAGGGAATAGAACGAGTCAAGGGAGAACATGAACTTGAATCTAAATTTGCTGGTCCAGAGGCACAGTCTTGTAGCTGAACAGCATCTTTGGGCCCAGTTCTTCCACCTCAAGAAAGAATCTGAATAGGGTCTAGTTCTAGGGTCTGTACGTCTTCCTGGATCCCATTATCCAATTAGATGCCAACCCTTAATGCTTACCTTCTCAATGGACCAGAGATAACTCAACTTTACACTAGGCCTTTTTGGTGATGGATGGAAAGATGAGTTTTAGTTAGTAAATGTAGAGGAATGAGATTCTCCCTTTCCCTTCCTTCACTGTGTCCAAGAAAATTCGTGACAGGTTTGAATATTATGGTTGGCTGGGTCAAGGGATCACATTCATATCTTCTCCCTCTGGGTTGCATATATTTTCATAAAGCTTACATGGGATGTGGCCTAAGTAGGTCTGGAAGGAATCTTAGGCTTAATGTAAATTCACCACCTGGTTTAATATCCTGTGATAGAATCTTTGGTTTGTCTCTAATCATTGAGTCATTTAGCCTACACAGGGCATAGGTGCCCCAGCTCATCAGTATATCTGTGCACATCATATGATCATGACAGAAGGCAAAATGAGCCAGAGGAGAAAAGCCTTGAATCAGAGGACCAGTTATCCCTCGTTTTCTGTCACTGTGGACTGTTTGGATTTTATGAAGTTCTTTTGTCTCACTGTATCCTTTAGCTGTAGGTATGCCTAGTCATGAATTCTGAAATGAGAAAATGATGGGAAAGCAGATCTATAGGATTCACATCAAGGTTAAATTTATTTTTATTGTTGATAAATGATGGGATCAAGTGCTAGAGTTCTGCTGATGTTATAGTGGGAAGGGGGCATAAAAATCATTGACCCCACCGATGATTTGGTCTCTGCTTAAACGCTGCCTCACAGAGATGCAGTCACTTAAATCTAAATCATCATTTTACCTCCTTGGGGCATCACTCTCTGTCCCTGTCCTACATTATTTAACTCATAGCATCGTCTTTCTCTACTGGAAGGTAAGCCCTATGAGAACAGGACTTTTACTTTGTTCTCTGCTTATTACCATTGCTTAGAACTGTGCCTAGCCTATGGTGGGGGCACAATCTATATTTGATGGATGAATTGTAACATGGAGCGAACATCCTACAGAACAGGTTACTGGGTCTCACCCTAGAGTTTCAGATTCAGTAGGTCTGGGTGGGGTCTGGGAATTGCATTTTGAACAAACTCCTGGGTGATGTTGATGCTGCTAAACACCATAGTTTGAGAACAATTCCCTAGAGTAATATATCATTGATTGTGAAAGGTCATTGCACTTGAGATCTTAAATTCAAACTCAAGTTCTCTCTCTTATTTACTGTGTAGAAGAAGGAACCATTTTCTTCCTCTGAAAGACTCACCAATTCCTACTTTGTCCCATAAAATGGGAACCTCCAGTCTTTGGGAAGATGAGTGTTTGGGATGATACTTCCTCCACTCCTTCCTTTACTTGCCCCTCCCACTCCCAACTAAAGTATTCTGTGAGATGGGAAATAAGCAGTGAGCAAATATAGCTCAGTTCTCCTTGGCTTTTTCTCTGGGATCTGTCTGCTTATAGCAAGTTTGCATTTTCTGCTCCCCCAGATTGTATGCTCCCAGAAGCAGGTTCTGTCACTTGGGGGAATAGGCGTGGTTGGTAAAAGGAGGGAAGGGCCTAGTTATCCTGTCTTGACTACACACATTTCTTTAGCCCTTTCTCCTTTGTGGGTCCCAATGTCTAACCCTGGAATAGAACTAGAAAGGAGTAAGGAAGTCCAATAATCTGACTTTGGCTGCTGGTTGTAATCTTTTATTTATTTCTCACCCCCCCAATCCTGCTTAATAAAATGTCTAGTATTTTAATCACTAAACCCTGTTTATGTATGAACTGGTTTGTCGGGGGAAGGGTGGTGATCAGTACCTTAGAATCCACTGTAGGACCTTGACCAAGCAGCATTCTCTCTTAGTCAAGTGTGAAATGTAACACCTGCCACTCAGAAGGTTGCTGCAGGAATTAAATACAAAATAAACAACAATAGACTAACATAATATCTGCCACATAGTAAATGCTCAAAAGATAGTGTGAGTTTCAAAATCTTTTCCCAGGAAGCTCTCTTGTCCTATAGAGTTTCTCCGCAAAGCAGAATTTGAAGTCATTGCTCTATATAGGGTTGCTTTGGAAGCCTTTTCCAACTTTAAAGAAAAATCATTCTGTGAATGCATCTTAGGAGAATACATTCTGCTGTTTATGTAACTTTCTCATACAGGTTTTATATTTATCGGTTTATGAATAAAACTCAAGGTTTTGACAATGAGATGATGCATGTAGGAATCTTGTACTCAAGGCTGGCTCCAAGAAAGAATCTGGGTTTGCATCTCTCTGCTTGTGTATTGTGTGCACGTACAAAAACACATGTGCTCACACAATATTTAATAAGAAACCTATCCCCACCCCCAACAAAAATCCTTAACACAAAGCTGAATATAAAATGAAGCCAACAGATGTAGCTTCAGTAATGGTTCACTAAATAGCTTACAGAAAATTTCTTTTTCATAAGCTAAAGAATAGCAAGGCATATTGCATATCCTCTCTTTTAACTCCTCAAGCATCTTTAAAATCCAAGACGTAAAGGAAGAGGGGACCAGTGTTTAGTTAAATAACAATGGGGCCTCTTCATGTATCTCAGCATTACCCTGAGGAATAGGTGGTCATTCCCAAAGCAGAGATGCTAATCAAAGGCATTATTTAATCCGCCCCCGAAAGAAAAACCAGACTGTTGACACATTTCCCCATTTTATTATGCATGCTGCTCAAGCTAAAAAATAATGCGTTACCAAGACTTGTTTCTTTAAGCAAACAACATAATCAAGAGGAAAAGAAGCACATGGCCTTCATGTAATCTGTGATAAAGAACCCTGGAAATCTGGTATGGCAAATAGCAGGTAACTGAACATAACAACAGTCCCTTCCTCTTTCTCAGAGTGGCGGAGGTAACTACTCCACAAGCATTAGCTCCTTTAGGTCTCGTGACAACCACTCGACATATATGCATGGCAGCAATTGCTCTCATTACAGATGTAAATAAAAGTGAGGCTCAGTTCAGATCAGGTAAATTGTTCAGGGTTATACAACTGAAGTGGCAGAGCTGGCATGCAGCCATCTGACTCTCCATCCGTTGCTCAATGAACTTGTTTGGACACACGGTTTCTCTGGTCACTTACACCACCATATCTCACCTGGCTATTTACCTCAGATTTGGCTGACTCATGTTCTACATATCAGCAGTGTCCTTTCTATTAGAAGATCTCATGAATTTTATGCAAGTCAAGGGATAATTTATGGGGTTGTGGGGAAAACCATGGACTCTGCAGTCAGAGACAAGCATTCTAAACTCTTTTAAGGTTGCCATGGAAATTAAATGAAATAACATACATCAAATGTCTAGTGCAGCACACAGTAGGCATTTAGGAAGTTAGTTACTTTTTTCCTTGTGGTCATTAAGTGGTAGTATCTTCAGTCTTCTCTGGATAAAGTAGGATGAAGAGCGACTAACCCATGGTTTCATGAGAAGGAATGGGAAAAATAGAAATGGAAAATTCAGTTCTCAGTTGGTGAGGGTATTTTTCTAAGGACAAATGGGACTGATTTCCCAAATTATTCCCAGGCTTTTGATTCTCTCCCAGGTATGAGAAGACTGACTATTTGAGAGGAAAAGTCAGAGACTGGTGTCTTTGAAGGACCCTTTTAAGGAAGCAGAACCGACATGAAAAACTTGTGTCCACCATGCCAGTTCCAACAGTGCAGCAGCAAATATGTGACTCTGAAGGCAAGAGCTAGCCAACCCATAAATCTAGTCCCCCCCAGTGACTATATGTCTCAAATGGATGTATAAAATATCCTTTCCATCTTAGTGAACAGTAAAACATTTTAACTGTATATTTCATGGATGCTAAACTGCTTGACTTGAAATGTGAAACTGACTGAAACTGCTCTTAGTGAATGGCTTTTAATCTCTGAATATAAACCTGATTTTAGCAATGCCTTTTTTGAGAATCCTCTGATCCTTCATTAGCATTTTAACTCCTGACTCATAAGTGATAAAACAACAGATCAGAGTATTACACTGTTTGCCATAGTTTGGCAGCTAGTTAGGGTAAACCAAAGTACTTCCTTGGGACACAATTTTATTCCAATATTTAGGATGAATCTATGTGCAGGGCTACACAACAATTCCTGAGTTATTCTGATCATAACATTTGATCAATAAAAGGTAGAATTACTTACAGTGGTAGAATTCTTTTCTCTGCAAAGGGGTGGCTGGTATCCCCATTCGCTCACTTATTTCCTGCATACATGGGTGTGACAGGCACTGTTATAGGTACTGAAGATTCAAAGAAAGCTAAGATATTACCCTTGCTTTCAAAGACTTCCAAAGTCTATTAAGGAAGAGAAATACATAAGTAGGTAATTACAAAGCAGTGTGATCAATCTTACGAGATAGGAGCATTGCTCATTGGTAAGAGGTGAATTTCTGAAAGTAGGAGTTTGGGGAATTAAGAAATAATTCTACCTGATCTTGAATCACTGAACCTTGTTTAATGATAGGAAGTTTTCAGAGGTGGGAAGTGGATTGGATTGGGAGGTATGCTCATCCAAAGGAACCCTTCTTAGTCAAACTGTTTTTGCATTGCTCCATGAGTTTTGGAGTTGGGAATAGGATTTCTGGCCCAGGAGGTACCACGTTTCTTAAAGCTTGACTGCTTTCTCCCATGAGTGGCCGAAAGTGGCCTGTGCAGGGAGAGATCCCAACAGACTGGCGTACTGGAATATAGTCATGTATTTAAGGGACATTTTAGTGACATCCTAGTTGATTGCCATGTAAATAGAGACAGGTTCACACAAAGACATACCTTAGGTATTTACTGAGTTCCCTGATGGCTGAAGCTGGTTCTTAACATGTATTTGTTTATGATATAGCAATCTCTCTGTAGATACTGACAGCTTAGTATATTATGATTAGAGAGCCATAGCTCTTTTCTACATTGAGTTAAATGTCTTAAATTCTAAAAGGCATCCTATTGAAACATGCCTTCTAAAATAATAACACCTGACGAGGGGACACATAGCACATGGAGGGCAGAAACGTGATTTTTTTTTTTTTTAACAGCTCTAACTTCAGGAACCAGTATAGTCTTTTCCTGGTACATGGCAGATGTTCAATAAATATTTGTTCAATGGATTAATTAATGAAGAATGCCATAATAGCAGCTGATTTATGATGGAGGAATACATGGGCAGTCATCATGGAACTGAAAAAAGTAGACACATTCAGCAATTTCTCTGGCATAAATTAGGAATGGACTTTCCCGTTAAAATAAAAATTTAACTCAACAAAGCTAATGCATATTGAAATACTTTGCCAGCAGGCTTTCTGGCATTTATTTCTGTGAATTTTCTGTTTATTGATAGAGAAGTCACAGCGTAATTTACTTATACCTGGCTGCCAGACCAACTTTGAAATAACTGTAGGAAAATTTAAGAAATTCACTGTTTTGGAATTTGCCAGTCATTATTCTTTGAAACTGTACCAAAGATGAACATAAATAAAGGAGATCAACAGCTTGGTCTGAGACTCTTCATGGAAAGGGAACTCTGTCCAACTTGCAGGATTTTCAGAGCTCAACTGAGAGAGTTCTCTGAAAAAGCAATGAGGCAGGAGTGTAGGGCTGAACTCTGGCCTCAGGGGGGCACCTAAGAGACTTTCATTTTTTTACTTGCTGTTATCAGTAAAGGACAGAAACCACTGATTCAAGGTTAAGGCATGGAAAGTCATCTCTCAAGTTCTAGTGGAACTAGTGTCATTTGAATGAAGGAAGTGATGGGGAAGCTGGGACCAGATGGTCATTTTGTGGAATCTGCCATTTTTGAGGAAAATAACCTTTTTCTTTAAGTAAAAATGGACTACCTTGGAAGATAAGACACGACGAGTCAGCAGAAAGTGCCAATAGTCTCAATTTAAGACATGAGAATTAGACATCTTTGAGTAATATGAACCACATCAACAACAGCAAAGAAGGGGATGAAATATATTTTTCCACAACCAAAGAAAGCAAGTCATAAGCCCAGCACAGCTGTTATTCAGTGTCAGTTGGGAGCAGGCATCATTTGACTGAATTTCTCTAGAATGATTGTTAAGCATTTAAAAGGAAATGCTAATCCTTAAACAGGATTTTCCCCCATATCTTTTGGGGGATACCGATTTGTTGTTCTTACCAGTAAGTCAGTCACTGCTGAGGTTAACCTCTGTAGTCAACAATAAGAAAATCAGTTAGGATTTCCTCTTGTGATACCGTGTTTTACCTTGGTGAAAAGATACTGAAATCTGCAATAGGTTGTGACAGGGCAAAGGTGTTCCCTAGCCCCTTGCCCCAGGGACATATGAATTTATTTGATGTGTGACTATGAATTTAATTAATCAACACTGTACCACCAGCTGCTGACCTCTGACTTCACAGGCTTTAAAGCTTCCTTCTCCCCTTGTCCCATGTTTTTAAAGTTTTCCTGTAATGTCATTTTACCCCACATCCTCCCAATGTGATTAGTTTTTGAGCTGGCTATCAGTATCATGAGATTCAGGTCACATAAGAATGCTACTTTTAAAGTACTTTACAGCTCACAGATTCTATAAAAGTTTCTGTTTCCTCTTTGCTAAGCAGCAGAGGAAGTAAGAGGATGAGTGAGGGATCGCAGCTAATATATTGCTAAGTCAGACACAGGACATGATCCAAAAGAGGTCTAGAGAAGAATTTTAAAGAACAGTTAATTCAGTTGAAAAGAGAATTATACAAAGTTTAGGCAGGTTGTAGGAGACAGTATGTGCCAGATAGCTACAAAGATGATTGAGAAGGGCAGGAGGTACCCAAAGCAGTGATGACTCAGAATAGGGCTTTGAGGAAGAAAGCAGGATTTCTTAACTCTGGGAAGGCTTCAGAAAGATGAAGGCAAAGCAATTTTGAGGGGAAAAAATAAGGATTGGGATGAGGGAGGTAATGAATGTAATTAATCTTCCAATTAGGGTCAGATCGGTTACTGAAGCATTATTAAGATGATGCCAGCTGAGGCCATTGGTCACTAGGCCAGGACCCATTGCCTGGGGTTTTCAGCACTGATTTCATTGATTTTTGAATGGTAGGGATATTGGGCATCATTAGTCCACTTCTATCATTCTGCCAATAAGGAAACCAAGTTCAACAGTGGTTGAGTGACTAATTAAAGACTGTGTGATTCCAAACAGGAATAACTGTACAAGCAGTTATTTCAGGGCTAGAGCTGGGTCTCCTGGCTCTAACCAGTATCCTTACCTTCAGATCTTGCTACCCAGTGAGGAGGAAAAGACAGCCAAAAAAAAAAGTCATGTGCACTCTCTATTCCTTATTTAGCCAATATGAAAAATGTGGATGATGCAAGAGATAGCATAAAATGTACTTCATAGTTTAATCTCTGGAGTCAGACTGATCACAGTTAAGTCTTGGCTCTGCTTTGTGACAAGTTACTTACCCTTGCTGTGCCTCAGTTATCTCATCTGTGAAATGGAAATAATAATAGTAATCTGACCACAAGGTTGTTAGGAGGATACAGTGAGCAGTATAGGTGAACACTTTTAGAATGAGAGTCACATTCTTCTTCCCCATATGCCTATTCTGATTAATCACTGCTTTGGGTACCTCTGTCCTTCTAAATCAACTTATGGCTTACTAAGTGTGATCTAATACTATATCTGAACATACGTGTTTGTGGGTTGCACTATTTATTTAGAAATCAGAAATTCCTTGGACTTTATATTGGGTGAAGTGCTTGATAGCCTTGTGAAGAAAATTATGTAGAAAGAGTAGGTATTATTGTTAAGGCAATAATAGCAATTCTGAGGAGTTCACAGTGCAGCTGGGGTTCTCTAGAAATTCCTACGAAGTCTTTTTCCTCTTGTAAGGCTTACTTTGTCTTAACTTTTTGTCCACTCATCATGTCCTACTTCCTCAATGCTATGTTGTACCTCCTCCCTTCATCTTACCTGATGCTTGTGTGGCCCTTGGACTCAGTTTAATAACCACTGACCTGATCTCCTAAAGCATCAAATGCCACTACCTCCAAGTTTCCCCTAGGTAGTCAGCTTGGATATCAAAATGTTATCCTGTGGTGTCTCTACTGTCAGTGTTTTAGTGAAGAATAGATAAAGATAGTCTCTTGATGCTTCATAGCCAGAAATGAAATGGCAGTAAACTCTCTATCTGCTGTTGCCATTTCTTCCTCTATACAAACCCACTGACTATTTTGGCTTAACAATTCTATCAGCATTTGGAATCCTGAAGCTCTGCTGTGAGAGTAGTAACCACAAGGTTAGAAAGGAAATGGGTGTAATTCAGACCTCGAGGTAGCCCTGAAGTGAGGGTAAGTAGCAAGAGTCAGCAAGGTAGGCAGAGAAAGAAATTGGATATACTGCCCACCCCAGTTTTTCAAAATTCTACAATTCCATCTTTTTCCTCCCATTTTTAGCCACTTGGGGCTGGTTCTGTTTGTATTGCTGCTCAACACATGCTCAGAACTGATGACTTTTTTCATCCTTCTAGTCAGTGTACTTGGTAATGCTGAATACTCAGAGAGAGCAAGAGAGTGTTCTATACCATATTTATTATTCAATTGCACCTTCTGGGACTTCCTGGGACTTCTCATCACCAGATTCCTGACCTTCTTTTCAATCTGTCTGGCAAGTGCTCAACTTGCATAATTTCTTTCAGTCAGTAATGGAAAACTGAAACTTGCAATTAACTTCCAAGCAAGAAGTTATCTATGTGTGTGTATATATATATATATGTATACACATATCCTGAAAAGTGATCTTAAAATATGCTTCAGTGAGGACTGGTTTTTTTTTTCATTAACCATCTCTTATGATACCAATTTGCTCCCTTCTACTTCTG
>CAUYLG010007229.1:0-25582 GCA_963573385.1 Cacajao melanocephalus
AAAATTCAAAAATCCCGCCGAGAGCCTAACCAATGGCAGCTCGCCAAGTCCGGGTCCAGTCTCTCTCTCTCTGACCAATACAGGTGCCCATGCTTTGTTACCTTCTCCAGCCCACCTGTCCATAGCCCTGCTGGACTACCAATGGCAACTTGCCAAGTTCAGGTCCAGTCTCCGTATCACCAATGCAGTTGCCCATGCTTTGTTTCCCCACTGACCAATCTATTGCCCTCACCCCCTATAAAACCCCACGCCCAGAACGGCCGGGTGCGACTTCTCTGGCCCCTCTCTCTCTCTCTCTCCCCCAGGACCACAGAACCTCGCCCAGGAGCTAAATAAACCGGAATTTAATTTGTCTCGTGCTGGCCTCAGTTTCCTCATTTTAAACTCAGCAATATCCTTACAAGAATAACCTTACACCAACATTGTTCATTTATATCATAGCACTTGTTTTTTGCATTGTAGAAAGAAACATAATTGGAAAAACCTGCTGTATTAGTCTGTTCTCATGCTGCTAATAAAGACTTACCTGAGACTGAGTAATTCATAAAGGAAAGAGGTTTAATTGACTCACAGTTCTACATGGCTGGGGAGGCCTCACAATCATGACAGAAGGTGAATGAGGAACAAAGTCACATCTTACATAGCAGCAGGCAATAGAGCTTGTGCAGGGGAACTCTCGTTTATAAAATCATTGGATCTCGTGAGACTTATTCACTACAATGAGAACAGTATGGGAGAAATAGCATCATGATTCAATTATCTCCACCTGGCCCTGCCCTTGACATGTGGGGATTATTACAATTCAAGGTGAGATGCGGACGGGAATACAACCAAATCATATCACCTGCTATTCAATATCATGGGCTATTGCCCCAAAACAGACCTAACAATGAGTTAATCTACACTGAATTATTATGTATCATGCATTTAGTGTTTTAACTGCTTTATGTTGTGCAGACATCTTGGTAGATTGTAATTTAGGCACTTAAACATATTTTTATTGTATCTTGGGAAACTAGAATGTTGGATAGGAGCTGGAAGTGCATTATTATCTTTCCTACTTAAAATATTGAAATATAGACTTCTATTATTTGTGAACTTAGACACTTACAATATATTTTGCTAAACAAATTAGAATCAGAGATTGAGAGAGGCCTGAATTTGAGCTGCAGAATTCTAAGAGAATATTTTAGACACCACCTCCTCCAGCAAAAAGTAGCCACAAACCACCATAAATTTCATGTTTGCTATTTTCATACATATTGAAAACTACTATACATTAAAAGATTATAAAGACAGCCCTCCGTATCTGTGGGTTTCACATCCACGAATTCAACCAAGTATGGATCAAAACTATTCAGGAAAAAAAATCCATGAAATTCCAAAAAGCAAGACTTGAATTTGCCACGTGATGAGTACTAGGTTGAATCCACATGGATGAAGTGTTGTATAGGATTTGTATTCGATATTATAAGTACTCTAGAGATTATTTGACATGTACAGCAGGATGTGGGTAGATTATATGCAAATAGTATGACATTTTATATCAGGGACTTGAGCCTCCATGAATTTTGGTATCTTGAAGGGTTCTAGAAACCAATCCCCCACCGATATCAAGTGACGACTGTACTCAAATATAAAGTTTTCATAATCACAGAATGTGGCATAGTGGAAAAATCATTGGACATTCAATTTTGGCATTAACTACATAACTTTAGAAAGAATCATTTTACCTCTTTGTGCCCTTTCAAAATTAGCATAATTATTACTTAGCCTACCTCATAGGGTTGCTGCGAGTATCAAATTAGTTACGACATGGGGATTGCTGTGAAGAGTCTTATTACCATATAAATGCAAGGCGTTAGTTCTACCCTGTGGGTAAAAGGCAGCAGCAGGTGACTTGGGCCTGACTTAAAAATATACCACAAGAGTTACCATAGCAAATGCTTGTCAACTGGTCATTTCTCCCAGCCTATCTATGTTCACTTTTGACTATGATATCCTCTCTGGAAGTTTTCTTTTGCTCTGAAATTCTCTACTTTATTAGGTTTTTCACTTCAGTGAACCTATCTTTGTTCTTTCTATATGGGTAATAAGCTTGGGGGCAACAGAGTGTGGAGAAACAGTTTTATCAACTGAAAACAAAGGGTCTAAGAAGCCTTCAGGGATTTGGAGCATTTTTACTAATCACTTGACATTCAGACTGTATCTACATGAAAAAAAACAAATGACTGGGAAATGAGTAAAGTAGAATACATATGGGTGTTAGTTTCATAGTATGAAAGTAATGTGTATTTTGCAGAAAGTTACATCAAAAGACTTATTCGAAGTACTCATATTTGGGGGAGATTGCAAGACTGCTTGCTTCTCTTTAATGGTTCCAATCAGATATTAGTCTTTTTTTTTTCCTGTATCTTTATTCTATTTTTCTTTCTAGATCCCCAAAAATGCTGAGGGAAAAGTGATCAAGTTCTATCTGATGTGAGTGGCTTTATATATAAGGATACAATGTATATAGAGAAAAGATTAATAAATTTAGCATAATACCTAAACAGTGCCTGCCTTTTTCTGGTTATATGAACTGGACAAGTCATTTAAAATCACTCGGCCTCGGTTTCTTTAGCTATAAGGTGGACATAATGACTATCTCTGTTCTCACATAGTTACTATGGGAATACAATCGGGATAATGAATGTGTATAAACTTTGCTATAAATAATTATATAAACATAAGGGCTTAAAATTATTTTGCTATTCTGAATAAAAATGTGTTCTCAATAGGAGTGACTGTATTGTTCTTGTTTTACTTTGAAAAAGCAAAAACTAATAAAAATTTAACTCATATCCTGCCTACTTATAGCACTTAGAATTGAGAAGAACTTGCTATTTGTTTTCTGTGATACTGAGTCCTGAGAAAGTTGAAATGTACAAATTCAGTGCCACAGAGCTAAGAACATGACAATCCAACACAAATTAAAACCAATAGAGAAAATTGTAGCCCAAGTATATGTTCCTAGTGCTCTCTTCCTCCCATCTCATTGCTTACTACATTTTAGACAACTAACCACTAAAATAGCCCTGACTGTTGGGGCTGGCAGATGAGCTCTGACAGAGCTGAGATTGTGAGTCTTCAGGAAGAATGTGTACATTTGGGACATTGTTCTTTTTAACTGCATGGACAGTTACAGACCCAGCAACTTGGACATCAGCAAACTTATCTTACCCATAAGAGTTTACAGGCATTCAATAAGCAGGCATAGATTCCCTCAGAGTTGGAAGGTGAACATGTAAGATTCACTGAAATTCCAAATTATTGCAGCAGTTGGTGTGTGGGGGACTACATTGAAAGGAACTTTTATTAATCAAGCCAAAGTAAAGAATCTGAAAAAGAAGGAAAAAGAATCTGCAAAATATAAGAAATTCTAAAAATAAAATTAATATATAAGAAATAGCTTACTTGTTAACTTGGATGCTAATGTGCTAAATTGCCATAGCAAAAGAAGAAAGACCCTCAGTTTGTGTAATAGGTATTTTTTATAAGACATTCTCCAAAAATAAAGTAATCAAAATAAAGAAATAGGTAAAGAGATATCTAGGCAAATGCAAACAATAAAAGAATAAGACTGGTAGTATTAATATCAGAGATAGTGAAATTTAAGATCAAATGCATCAAATAAAATGAAGGTTGTAATGAATACATTGTAATTAAAGTAACTATATAGTTTTCATGCAAATTGGCATGCTTGTAAGGCATTATTAACTCTGGAACAAGAGTAACAAAGGTACAGGCATAAGAGTTGCAATCATTTTAACAACAACAAAAAAGGAACAAAATACAAGGCAGCAAAAAATCATATTATGCAAGGAAAAATGAATAAAACAAGTGGGAAATATTAGTAAATATCTTTTAGTATTTGATTTACTAAGTAGATTAAAAATAAGGAAAATACACATCATTTGTATAATAATCTCAATAAGCTGAATATAAAATTTTGAATCCTACAAATAGACAATACAAATAACCATAAAACATTTAAATAAATGTATCATGCTTTTGTTCACAAAATCGTTAATAATAATAATGGTAATAATAATAAATAAAAATAATAAATTACTTCAATTATTCCAAGCTATTAGAGATTGTATAGGTCATTCTCCTAAAGCACAACTTAATAAATTTAGAAGTCAAAAATAAGAAGACACGCCCCCAGACCTAAACACACAAAACATTTTGTTAAATATGCACTAAATCAAAGTAAAAATAAAACATAAATGATTAATTATTTACAAAATGATAAAAATAGGGATGGCATCTAGAGTCAGCTGGAGAAATATTTAGTATTACTTCTTTATTATTTAAACTAAACACAATTAACTAAATATTAAACTTCAAAAACTAGTGAAAGAATGACAAAATGAGCCAAACAAAAGTAGAAAAAATAGTTAAAAAGATAAACTTGGAAATCAAATATAAAACACAATTAAATAGTGAAAAACTGTGTAAATAATGCCAAACTATGCTCAATATAAAGAGTGAATATGAATATGATGACATGAGGAAATGATGACTTCATAAAAACATTTTCCAGTTCAAAATCACCAATATTTATAATGGATAGAGTATTTTGAAACTGTGAATTTAAAAATTCTTTAAGTCAGAGTACATGTACTATTTCACTAAAAACATATTTTCTTTCATTCCTATCACTAGTCAATCTGATATCCTGACCCCAGGTAGTCATATTCCTCTTTAAGTACAGTGAAACTGGGACACGATTTTCATTTCAGAAACACAAATTCAATTTCTGACAAAGCACACCATTGCAAATAGCAGCCCTCATATTACCTCAATAGCTTAAGTTCCATGGAATAACTTTGTTTCAGCAGCTGTTAAACTTTGACATACTGCATCCTTCATTTTGATCTCTGCTAAGAAAAAAAAAATGGACGGAATTAATAAGCTGAAACCTCCAAGACATGTGACACTGATAAGGTAAACTTTAGAAATAAGACTATGGCTGGGCATGGTAGCTTGCTCCTGTAATCCCAGCATCTTGGGAGGCTGAGGCAGGAGGATCCCTTGAGCCTAGGAGTTTGAGATCAATCTGGGCAACATGGTCAGACCCTGTTTAAAACAAAAAAATTAATTAGCTGAGCATGGTGGTGAGTGCCTGTAGTCTCACTCAGGAGGCTGAGAGGGGAGGATTGCTTGAGCCCAGGAGTTACAGTTTATAGTGAGCTATGATCACACCACTGCACTCCAGCCTGGGACATAGGGTGAGATTCTGTCTCTGAGAATAAAACTAAATAAATAAATGAGAGAGAGAGAGAGAGACAGAAGAAAAGAAAAAAGAAGAAAAAAAGATTATGTAAAGTAATTTTTAAATGCATCATTTTGGTTTTATTCTCTCTCACTTCTTTAATGAGGAACATGAGGTGGGATTCTCACTCAGAATACAACTGGGTTCAATGCACAGGCAATTTATTTCATTCTCAACAAATATTAATTCTCTATTTCCACCTAGAGGATCAAACAAATAGGAATATGCTTCTTCATAGTGCTATAAAACATATTTTCCTAGAACTTGATATTCAGTTGTTAATACTAATTGGCATTTATTTCATATTTTCTTCTCAATATTTGAACCTCTAACAGCTCTTTCATCATCTTCAAAGCTTTCCATGAAGAGGAATTTTAGTTGCTAGAACCTGTTTCATGAGAGAACTGGGAGAAGAAATAGGGGCAGAAGTTCAGAGGGAACTTCTTGCATCTAAGGAACTTTCAATCTCCTTCAGTTTAACGTACTCAACATGTCAAAGGATCATGCTTTTGGGTATTGTGTTCTGAGCCCAACATTAGAGTGGTTTAAATTCTTTAAAGAAGTTTGCTGCCTTTTAACCGCAGACTCTGCCTTCTTGTTGAAACTGCTAGTAAATCTACTTGAGAAAAATAATGTAATAGAGTTTTTCCTATATCTTTACATTGTTTTCAATCCTTCCTCCAATTTATCAACTTCCGAGAGGAACATGCTAGCAACAGCATTCACATTCCATGACGGAAGCAATTTTATTCTCAGCCACAGGTGTTGCCCACCCTCAACCCTGGTTATACATGCTTAATCACTTGGTAGTCTCTAAGTTTTCAGGAAAAGCAATTCCTACCACAACTCATAAAAAGTAAGGGATCACTGCCTTTTAATATTAGGTATGATTTCCTTCAAGTAAAACAGTTTCACACTCCAAAACTGATCAATCTCGACACATAGAAACTATAGAATGAGCCAGAAGCCTTGAGTTCTTATCCTTTCCTTCAATATTTTGAACTATGTATTTTTCTCTCCATAAGTATCCTCCATCCATTCCTATTATGTGGGTATTTCCTCTACAGTCTTTCCCATTTTAACCTGATGCCAGGCTACTTATCTTGATGATAGGAGTGGGCCCTTTCCATCCTTTTGACTTGGAGAAGTTAAAGAGGAGTGAAAAATCTTATTTGCTAAAAATGTAAGTCGGAATGCTTAGAGATGTGTCCACAGTAGTTAAGTGTATTAAAGAAGCATCTTCCTCTTCCGGGGGGAGAAAAAAACCACAGAATTTAGTCTCCATTGTTAGTTGCATAAGTCTTTCCACTGCCTCCACTTTCAAAGGAAAATATTGAGTCAAAAGAATGAAATATTTTATCTGCTCAAAGTAGTGGGTCACTCATCTTACCTAATCTGAGTTTTTATGAACATAAATATGGAAAAGATAGTCATTGAATGTATTTTTAACAGTGCCACCCAAATGTTGGGTATGCATATAATTCTAACATTGCGCCTATCATTCCAACTGTTCAATGGACCCTTGCCCAATGCAAAAAGATGTTGTGAGAATAAATTTGCCCTCTCGATGAATCTAACCAATTACTACTATTCTTCTTTCTAGCTTGATACTACAAGAGCACTGAAGAGATATACAATTATTGTTATAAACCTAATGCTTTCCATTTTCTGAATTGAAGCAAAACCCATTGAATTTGCAGAGAATGTTCCCAAAGCAAAAAAGTAACAGCTGGACCCTTTTTGGTAATGGGCCTGCAGCACTGAAAACAAAATCCAGCATTTAAATTGCATAAATAACTAATAGGGCTTGATATCTCACAGAGTATAGGAGTCATCCATCAATAGTGACTTTTATCATGATGAGAGTAGTATGTGAGAGGAATTCTAGGGCTCTGCTTCAGAAAATGTGTCTGTTACGTTCATTCATATCTCCTCAAGAATCAAAGAAATAAGAATAAGAAATGAGTCAAACATCCATATTATCTACCAGAAAGAATGTCTATAATCGCATTATTTAAAATGACTTTAAGGCATTTAGGCATTATTTTTAGGTGTGGGTAACCACAACTGGTGTTGCATACAAATCTTTTCAAAGCTCATGTCAAAAAACAAAAAAAAATAAATATTTTTTTCAGACTCACATATTTTAAATAGTTGTTAAATTATCAAACTTGAACATGCATCAGAACTACCTGGAGGGATTATTAAAACAGAAATTGCTGGACCTAAGACTGAGAATTTCTGATTTGATGGATCTGAAATGGGACCCAAGAATTTGCATTTCTAACAAGTTCTCAAGTAATACTGCTACTACTGGACGAAAGCCTTTCAGGGACCACACTTGGAAAACCACTGGATTAAAAGACATCATTGATATTGTTGGAGTCCAGAAAATAATACCTCAAAGTATCATGCTTTGGCATGCCAAGTAGTTTGAACTAAAGGAGATTGGAAGTCCTCAGAAACAGTCTCAGAAACAAAATATCTCTCTGAGTCTCTTTCTCCTGTCCTTCCATTTCTTCCTTTTTTTTTTTTTTTTCTTCCCTGAAGCAACTTATAGTAACCAGAATTCCTCTTTCCCAAGGCAGAGCATGGAAACTGCAACATACCTGTCCCAGGAAGCAAGCTATAAAATCTAGAAAAGTCATTCTATTCCTTTTTTTCTTGAACACTTTCATTCCAGAGAGGTCGTGCCACAGATCTAGGAGGAAGAAATGCTACAGAGAAACAAAGAAGAATCTGAACAGACAGGTCTTGCTGAATCTGCCTCCCCCTCAATCTATTACCCTCTTGTCCAGTCACATTTCTACATGGCTGTCTGTACTTCATTAAATCATCAAATCAGAAACCTTTGCATAAAAACAGTTTTCCCTGGGTTTTGTGGTTTTCATTTCTGAAGTCTCTTGTGTAACATAAAACTTTAATTAAATAAATTTGTATGCTTTTCTCTTGTTAACCTGCCTTCTATTATAGGAGTGTCAGCTGTGACACTTATAGTGGGTGAAGAAAAGGATCACACCTTTCATCCCCTACAATATTAATGGGAATAATAATAACAGCTTGTAATTATCTCACACAGCACCATACTCAAAACAACTCACAGCAAAATATGTCTTCTCATGTGTCACCCTGAATACAGACAGTCCCTGACTTACATGGCCAACTTTAGATTTTTTGACTTCACAGTGGTACAGAAGTGATATGCATTCAATATACTTCTTGATTCACAATGGGATTATTGGGATGCAATTCCCATCTAAAATTGAGGACCAGTTGTATGTTTTTCCGATGGAAACAGGAAGAAATCACTATTCTCATTTTAGACATGAGAAAATTGAAGCCTGGTTTATGTAATTATTTGTGGGGAAATTCTAGAATATGATAGTTTCCGCTGTCTAAATTCCACACCCGGCACCTTGCTGTAACAAAAACATGGAATTTTGGAAGTTAGTAAGAAAACACTTCATTAAGGGGGACTATTGCAATAGAGGCAGAGGGACTATAGCAGTAGGGAGGCACTGAAAGACCAAGCTGAGCAAAGCATATAAGCAGGGATTGCTGGACAGATAGCTGGGAAAAGGGGAAGGGGGAGCAAGGTGAGGCTCAAAATGTCTAGGGGGATATTGAAGCTTATACTACATCGAATATTTCAATAACAGGAAGACTGATCCAGGAAATATTTGCACATAGGGTGGTGGTCTGGGCCTGAGATGGAGAAACAAGTAGCAGTATGGGAGATTCGTAAGTTTAAGGCCTAGATGTCCTGATCAAAACAGCCTAAACTTACATCTAGCATAAAGTTTGGTCAGCCTTGTCACTCTAGCTGACTAGGCTATCCGTGGAAGTAAAACTTGCAATCTTCTATTTTTTTTTTTTTTTGAGACAGATTTTTTTCTGTGTCTCACAGGTTGGAGTGCAGTGGCACAATCTCAGCTCACTGCAGCCTTTGCCACACGGGTTCCCTCAGCTCCTGGGCAGCAAGGATTACAGGCACACACCATCATGCCCGGCTAATTTTTGTGTTTTTAGTAGAGATGGGATTTTGCCATGTTGGCCAGGCTGGTCTCAAACTCCTGACCTCAGGTGATCCGTCCTCTTTGGCCTCCCAAAATGCTGGGATTACAGGTGTGCGTTTCCATGCCCAGTTGCAATCTTCCATTTTATAAGAAGAATTACTGTTGTTTCTACTTAAGGATAAGAACTTTATTCAATCATGGAACTTGGAGAAATCAATCTCGTACTTGGCATTCTTTTTATTTTGTCTCCTGTTGTGTAAAGACAGTTTTGAGGAGAAAAGACTTGTATATTAATTGGTTATCAGCAATTCAAGTTCCCATCTGGATTTTTCTTTAAGAAAACTTTAACATAAAACAAGAGACGTAGTAGAGGAAAAATAATTTTGGTCAAACCATATATTTGAGAAACTTTTCCTATTACCTTAAAAATTATTCTTAAGGTAATAATTTGATGCAATTTTGATACCTCAAGCTGTTTTCTTGTGCTTAATTATAATTTACACATAAAATATGTATGGTATATCATTTTCTAGAACTCTGTATACAGAGAAATAAACACTAGAATAGAAAAATTGTGTTCCCAGATGAGTTAGTTCCTGGTGCTAAATTAATTGATGATCAACAGTCACTTATGATAAACGCTTTCAGGAAAAGCAACTCCTACATAGCTGCATATAACCCTTTACAAATATAATTCTATGGGTATTTACCTGAAGTTTTGCAATCTGGAGAAGTCTGAAGCTGGAAACAATTAGAATGGTAGCTCTAAAAGGAGACCTAAATTCTCTAAAACTACTGAAAATGTAAACATTCATGACCTCTAAATGGCCCAAATCCTGATGATTATTTCAGTTTGGTAGTTCTCCCAATGGGTTTTCCTGTGGTCATCAGCATCTATCATGTCAGCAGTCTAAATGCACATAGGAGCAATGTTGCCGTCTGGTTCATATACTATCTATACACAGTCTGAATACAGAAAATACAGACATACAACATCTGCCACATTTCTTCCTCAGTCCCTTTGTGATGTTGGTCAAGAAGGCTAAAAAAAAATACAAGGAGAAATTGGAAAGAGCCAGTAAATCCTCTTAAGGTAATAATTTGATGCAATTTTGATACCTCAAGCTGTTTTTTTGTGCTTAATTATATTTTACACATTAAATGTGTATGGCATATCATTTTCTAGAACTCTGTATACAAAGAAATAAATACTAGACTAGAAAAATTGTGTTCCCAGATGGGTTAATTCCTGGTGCTAAAAAAATCAAGGCCATAAGCTGATGTTCCTATGGCTCAATTAAATATTCTTTGATTGCATTAATCATGAACAAATATACTGAACGTTTACCCCTGTAAACCATTGGACTAGACATAGGGAACACAGCATCTTATAAGGCACACAGATATAACACAAATTATATATATAACAGTAAAATTGTTTTAAAACTATACAAATAATCTGATAAATATCTGTTCATATAATGAGTGCCAATTTAGCAGTACAGACAATAATTCCAGAATTTCAAAGGTGAAAGACATTAGTGAATTCACCTAACACTTCTGGGAAGAGGTTGGGCACATTTAAAGAGCATATGTAACTTAAATAAATTCACTTTAGATCAGAGGCATAACAGACCAGGTCAGTAGGGAATGAAGACTACACTAGGCAGGTTTTGAACCAGTTTGATTCAAGAGGAGCATTAACATAAAAAAGTAGTGGGAGAAGAGTTGAAAATGTTAGCTTCTATAGTGCCAGGCTATTGTCTACACCCTGATCCTTGCCAAGTTTTGGTCTTATTAGAGCTTACTAGCATGATATGTGGATGTGGGGGCACAGGACACACCATCTAAAAAGATGACAGTAGGGTCTGGCACCATGGCTCATGCCTGTAATCCCAGCATTTTAGGAGGCCAAGATGGGTGTATCTCTTGAGCTCAGGAGTTCAAGAGCAGCCTGGACAACATGGTGAAACCCCATCTGTACTAAAATACAAAAAATTAGCCAGATGTGGTGGCGGTGGCAAGCTCCTGCAGTCCCAGCTACTCGGAGGCTGAGGTGAGAGAATCACCTGAGCTTGGGAGGTCAAGGTTGTAGTGAACTGTGATCCTGTCACTGCACTCCAGCCTGGGTGACGGAGTGGGACTTGTCTCAAAAAACAAAAACGAAAACAAAAAAAAAACAAAAAACAAAACCCAGGAGACTAAAGTATGCCACCCCAAAATATATTTTGTATATTTATAGCTGTTTATTTTAATAAACTGCATATACAAGAGTAGCTCTGAAAAACTGCCCTTTTGTAAAAAACATTGGTATTTATAAAGGAAATCTACATTTGTAAATGTATCTGTATCAGAAAGAGGGCTGCTCCCATGGCAATATTTTTTAACCTGACAGATTTTTCATGTGCATAACAAGGCAAGCTTTATCCAGCATACATTTTCTCCCTTCACCCTACCATAACTTCTCTTCACCCCTGCCCTCAAAAGCCCTAATTCCCTATTCCTTTCTGTAGCTTAGGGTGCTTTATAAGTTGCAATCGTCTGGCCCTTCATTAAGTCTCGTGTGTTTGTAAAACTCCTGTGCATATGTACATAATTAAATATGGCTTTTCTCCTATTAATCTAGCTTATGTCAATTTAATTTGGAGCCCAGCTAAAGAACCTATGACAGTGGAGGGAAGCTGATATAGTTTGGCTCTGTGTTCCTACCAAAATTTCATCTTGAATTTTACTCCTATAATTCCTACATGTTGTGGGAGGGACCCAGTGGGACATAATTGAATCATGGGATGGTTACTCCCATACTCTTCCCATGGTAGTGAATAATCTCACAAGATCTGATGGTTTTATTAGGGATTTCCACTTTTGCATCTGCCTCATTCTCTCTTTGCCTGCTGTCATCCATGTAAGACAGCACTTGCTCCTCCTTGCCTCCCACCATGATTATGAGGCTTCCCCAGCCACATGGAATTGTAAGTCCAATTAAACCTCTTTTGTGTGTGTGTGTGTGTGTGTGTGTGTGTGTGTGTAAATTGCCCAGTCTCAGGTTGTCTTTATCAGCAGCGTGAAAATGGACTAATACAGTAAATTGGTGTCAGTAGAGTGAGGCATTGCTGAAAAGATACCAGAAACTTTGGAACTGGGTAACAGGCAGAGGTTGGAAGAGTTTGGAAGGGTCAGAAGAAGACAGGAAAACATGGGAAGGTTTGGAACTCCCTAGAGACTTGTTGAATGGCTTTGAGAAAAATGCTGATAGTGATATGAACAATAAGGTTAAGGCTGAAGTGGTTTCAGATGGAGATGAAAAATTTGTTGGGAATTAGAGCAAAGGTGACTTGTTATGTTTTAGCAAAGAGACTGGCAGCATTTTGCCCCTGCTGTAGAGATTTATGGAATTTTGAACTTAAGAGAGATGATTCAGGGTAACTGGTGGAAGAAATTTCTAAGCAGCAAAGGATTCACGAAGTGACTTGGGTGCTGTTAAAGGCATTCAGTTTTATAAGGGAAGCAGAGCATAAAACTTTGAAAAATTGGCAGCCTGACAATGTGATAGAAAAGAAAATCCCATTTTCTGAGGAGAAATTTAAGCTGACTGCAGAAATTTGCATTAGGAACAAGGAGCCAAATGTTAATCCCCAAGACAATGGGGAAAATGTCTCCAGGGCATGTCAGAGGTCTTCAGGTCAGCCCCTCCCATCACAGGTCTGGAGATCTAGGAGAAAATGGTTTCCTGGCCCAGGACCAGGGTCCCTGTGCTGTCTGCAGCCTAGGGACTCGGTGCCCTGTGTCTCAGCCACTCCAGCCATGACTAAAAGCGGCCAAGGTATCACTTGGGCTTTTGCTTCAGAGGGTAGAAGCCCTAAGCCTTAGCAGCTTCCATGTGGTGTTGAGTCTGCAGGTGCACAGAAGTCAAGAATTGAGGTTTGGGAATGTCTGCCTAGACTTCCTAATATGTATGGAAATGCCTGGATGCCCAGGCAAAAGTTTGCTGCAGGGTTGGGGCCCTCACAGAAAACCTCTGCTAGGGCAGTGCAGATGGGAAATGTGGGGTTGGAGCCCCCACACAGAATCCCTGCTGGGGCACTGCCTAGAGGAGTTGTGAGAAGAGGGCCACCATCCTCCACACTGCAGAATGGTGGACTCACTGACAGATTGCACTGTGCACTGGAGAAAACTAAAGACACTCAATGCCAGCCCATGAAAGCAGCCAGGAAGGAGACTATACCCTACCAAGCCACAGGGTACAGCCTTAAGTGTGGCCTGGATTTGAGACATGGAGTCAAAGGAGATGATTCTGGAGCTTTAAGATTTGACTGCCCCACTGGATTTTGGACTTGTATGGGCCCCGTAGCCCCTTTGTTTTGGCCAATTCCTCCCATTTGGAATGGTCGTATTTATCCAATGTGTGTATCCCCATTTTATCTAGAAAATAACTAGTTTGCTTTTGATTTTACAGGCTCATAGGCAGAATGGACTTGCCTTGTCTCAGATAAGATGTTGCACTGTGGACTTTTGAGTTAATGCTGAAATGAGTTTAAGACTTTGGGGGACTGTTTGGAAGGTATGATCGGTTTTGAAATGTGAGGACATGAGATTTGGCATGAGCCAGAGGCAAAATGATATGGTTTGGCCCTGTGTCCCCACCCAAATCTCATCTTGAATTGTACTCCCATAATTCCCACTTGTTGGAGGGACCCAGTGGGACATAACTGAATCAAGAGGGCAGTTTAACCCATACTGTTTTTGTGGTAGTGAATAAGTCTCACGAGATCTGATGGTTTTATCAGGAGTTTCCACTTCTGTGTCTTCCCCATTCTGTCTTTGCCTGCTGCCATCCATGTAAGATGAGACTTGCTCCTCCTCGCCTTCCACCATGATTATGAGGCTTCCCCAGCCATGTGGAACTGTAAGTCCAATTAAACCTCTTAGTTTTGTAAATTGCCCAGTCTCAGGTATGTCTTTATCAACAACATGAAAACAGACAAATACAGAAACCATCTCCCCACTTCTCCATCACTTCAATTACTAGGTAAGTGACCCAACTGCCTTCTGCCTCCATTTCCTAAAATAAAACGCATACATATATATACATACACCACTAATAACAACAAGCAAATAATGGCACCAATTTCCTAGGCCTATTGTGAAGACTAAATAAAAAGAAAGCAAACAAACAAATAAATAGCCTACTATATACTAAACTTAATTCATCTTTTCCTATAAATATTTGTCATTGGCAACAAATGGTAGAGATAAGAAATCAGGCACATATATCTTGCCATAAGAAAAAGAGGTCAAAATACTTGACTTGCCTAACAGTGATACAGTAGTCCTTATCTTCACTTCCAAAACATAGCCTTATTTCATTGGAGAAGGGGAATTACTAGTTTCAATTATGATTTAAGTTTTGCAATATAATTTTTATATTGTTTGACCGTGATTTTTTATTTTGGTTTAAATTTATGGAATTCCATTTCATATCATATAGATTCTCAGGACTGAAACAGAACTTAAGTGTTATTTATATGCAACTCATCTTTGTGATTTTATATAACTAGAGAAATCTCATGACTGTTCTTTAATACAAATCTTGCACAGTTTTATCCACATAATTGCATTTTGACAGATATGGTAACGCCAGTGCACCTATGGAAAGTAAGCTTCAGTGGCCTGAGTTCTCTTAGTTCTGCAATTCATTAAAATTCATCTTTATCTATAGTTGGATTTCATGTGGACTGAACCTAATTTTATAAAACTAAGAACCATGCCACAGCCACTCTACATGGCTGACAGTATACACATATTTTTAATTTGGCTTATCCGGTGAAAACATAAACTATGTAATGCTATGGGAATAGCAAACTAGATGCAGTTTTATAAACATGACTTCTCTTGAGCCTCCCTTACTCTGCACATTTGTTTTACCTCTGTTAAAATTATCTACACCCCACCCCATCCCAGCTATTCACCTGACAATTCTCTAAAGTCTTTCAAGCCCCACCTGACTCTCTCAGGCCAAGTTAAGTCTGCTCCTTCTGAACATCCATTGTACTTTCTATATATTTAGATATGTTGCTAGTTGTGTATAGACTAAGTAGACTGTGTCATTAACTGATTAAATGTCTATATCACTTAAGAAGTGATCTCTAGGAGTATCAGGTCGTCTTTGTGCCTTAACATCTAGTACAATGTGAAGGAAACCAAAGTATGCCAACCCAAAATATACTTCTTTGGCATATTTAAAGAAGGCTATTTAGAGGGGCTGCAGACACAAATGTAGCTTTGAAAAGCTATCCTTTGTGGAAGAGATTTGTATCTGTAGAAAAATTTCTACATTATCAAAGTGGATGCAAACAGGCTTTCTCTCAGGTTTCCGTATTTGCTGATATAGATTGGATATTTGTCCCCTGCCAAATCTCATGGTGAAATCTAATACCCAATGCTGGAGGTAAGGCATGGTGGGAGGTGTTTGGGTCATGGGGGCAGATCCCTCATGGCTTGGTGCTGTCCTCATAATAGTGAGTTCTTGAGAGATGTGGTTGTTTAAAGCGTGTGGCATCTCCCCCACTCACTCTCTCTTGCTCCTGCTCCTGCCATGTGATATGCAAGCTCCCCCTTTGCCTTCAGCCATGAATTAAAGCTCACTGCGGCCTCCCCAGAAGCTGAGCAGATATCAGCACTATGCTTCCTGTACAGCCTGCAGAATCATAAGCCAATTAAACTTCTTTTCTTTATAAATTACCTAGTCTCAGGTATTTCTTTATAGCAATGCAAGAACAGCCTAATACATTTGCCTTTTCCAGACCTAGAAAATGTT
Organism: Cacajao melanocephalus; assembly: GCA_963573385.1. Lineage (NCBI taxonomy): Eukaryota > Metazoa > Chordata > Mammalia > Primates > Pitheciidae > Cacajao > Cacajao melanocephalus. Next base: position 16,154 of record CAUYLG010007229.1, read on the forward strand.
TACTCACAGGAAAAGGAGATTAAAAGTCTGACATTTTTAAAGGTCTGACAGAGAAGCTTTAACTACAGGCTACCATCTATTCTTTCTAAGGGCTTCTTCCTGTGAAGTTTCATTTGGATAATATGACAGCCTTTGCTTACCATGCCTTTCCTCCCTTCTCCCTCCCATAACCTGTTGCTTTACTTCAAGCCTGTATTCCTTTCTATACAGTACAAAAACCTCACTCATCTGGCATTTCTTTGAGTCTCATATTTGCAGAACTCCCATGTCCATATACATGAATTTGTTAATTATTTTGTATGCCTTTTCTCCTGTCAATCTACTGTCAGCTCATTTTTCAGACTCAAACGTCAAACTTCAGAGAGTAGGGAAAATGCCTTTTGCCCCTACAAATGCACAGCATATTGTAAGTGCTTAATATAGGTTTTATGAGTAAGGGAACAAATGAATGAATTGATAGAATCAAAGTCACTTCCCACTTCAGTTGTCACTTTGTTCTCTGCCATTGCCTTCACCCCAAATTCTGGGATCTGACAAGTTCATTACATTAAGGAAGGAAGCTGGGGATAGAGAAGTGTACGTCTAAAAAACAATCCAATGCCACAAGTAAACATAGAGCTCAGGCCAAGTGTGGTGCCTCACACCTGCAATCCCAGCACTTTGGGAGGCCGAGGCAGGCAGATCATTTCAGGCCAGGAGTTCGAGATGAGCCTGGCCAACATGGCAAAACCCTGTCTCTACTAAAAACACAAAAATTAGCTGGGCATGGTGGCAGGCTGTAATCCCAGCTATTTGGGTGGCTGAAGTACGAGAATCACTTGAAACTGGAAGGCAGAGGTTGCAGTGAGCCGAGGTCACGCCACTGCACTCCAGCCTGGACAACACAGCCAAACCTTGTCTCAAAATAAATACATAAATAAATAAAAAAGAAATAGAGCTCAAACTGCATACGCTACTGTCACGAAATGAGTAAGAGCATCTCCATATATAGTCCTAATATTTAAAGTGTATGAAGAGATCCCCTGACACTTTCTATGACAGTTCTCTTTAGCAATAAAGATGTTTATCATTGACATGGGAATTATTTATATTTGAATACTCCATCAGAATAGGAACCAAACATTCACTGTCCCCTTGCTGTAGTCCTGTCACAACATATGCAGGAAAACAAAAAGGACAAAGCAATAACTACTGTTTTCTTCTTGGTTAAATCTATTTTCACTGTTGGTTTATCTTATCAAAATCAGAATTCTCTCTGTGCAATGAGGAACATGCCATTAAGTTCCTGCAATGCTGAGGAAGAGTTTCATGCTACAGTGACTGCTTCAGTAATCACTAGCTGCTGACAGTGAATACCACGAGATTCAGAGGCACAATGGAAGGGACATTGATGTAGCAAGCTAGAAAGATAACTTTAATTGCTGTGAGGTTTCATACTCATTGTCAGAAAAATGAAGTTTCCCAGCAGATTGAAGAGCAGATTCTTCAACTTCAATAATAAAACTTCTCTATCACCGGAAGCTATTCAAAGTGTCACTTTTATTGCCTTTTTTTAATAAAAATAAAATCATCAAAGCGGCTTTGTAAGATAGGAAGGATAGGTCGCATTATCCCTTGGGAGAACATGCTCCTCTTCCCTGAGAAACTGATGTTGGATCTTTGTAGAGGAGTTCTGGAATGTTTGTTTCAAATGTTAAAATACTCCCAAGGATTTCAAGAGGGAAATAGAAATCCTCAGGACTGCTTTTAAAAATGTGATTTTGTATTAAAGTCCTGTATCATCTAAGTGCATGTGAAAGTGGTCTAGAAGAGGCTCATGGTAAGGCTTAAAATGTATTTAAGAGGAACTTGAGATGGAAGACAAAGCCCTGGAGAAGTCAAGAGAATAGAGGATCCAAGGACCTGAAAATAAGATAGAGAAATGGAAGTAGCACTTGAGAAGGACCTATCAAGTACCAAGGCCTTTGCTAGGTACTTTCCATAACTGTGAAAGTCATATATATATAATATGCACTCATATATATAAAGACAGCAGTCCATATACTCTCCTAAACTTCTCTTTCTCAGGCTAATCTGAGTTCCACAGTTCTTTCTTGAGTGATATGACTTCTTTATCATTCTCGGTTCTGTTTATCCTGAAATAAATACAGCTCTATTAAGCCAAGAGTTTTGTTAAAATATATAACTCAGAACTACAAACAATGTTTCTTACCCATTCTGACCAGTTAAAGGAGGCTCATCACCTCATCTTACAGAGAAGGAGACTGAGAGCCAGAGAAACAAAACAACTTATCAAAGATTACACAGCTAATATGTAATTGATCCAGGACCCAAGATCTGAATAAAATTAAGACGGTATTATAATAAGCCAATGAGAATTCCTGGAACTCCAGGAAAGTGAGCCAAAGAATTTAATAATGATTATTTTTATTGATGAATATATTTTATTGCTGAACAGCACATGGTTAGAGCAAGTCTTTAGACCTCCATGATTATATAGTTTGTTTGCTAGTGTTCCTTTAGCTTTTAATTGAGTTTAATTATTTGCCCAGTTTGTGTATAGTAGAATATAATACAGCATGGTGTCTTATAGTAAACAAGAAGAGAGAAATATAATCTTGATTTAAAAAAAAAAGAGTGGGTTCGTGCCTAGTAGTGGCACCAGGGTTTCTCTCTCTTTATGGGGAAACCTTCTCTATTTATATTTAAGAGGTCATGGCAATGAGGAATCTACTAGTGTGTGAGATCAGGTGTCAGAGGGCCATTAGGTGAGAAATGAACAAACAGGCACAGAGAACTGATTTCCCTGAGATTACACCTTTACTTTAACGTCTTTACTGAGATTAAATTCAGAGTCTCTTGATTTCCAGTCCTGCATTTATTTCGGGACTTGGTTTCCTACACCCTCCTTCACCTCTATGTCTAGAGGTATTAAAGAGAAATATATTTTTCACTCATAGGCAGGGACACAGCTTTGCCTCTGAGCCTGTTTAACGTAAGTTTGATCATTGTATTATTTTCCATTAAAGTTTTTGAAAGGGCAGTTCCCGACCTCCTGCTCCTGCCAGAGGAATGTCTGATGGATGATATATTATGAAAACAGCATTCCATTGATTGGGAAATAGGCTCTCGGTGAACTTCTTTGGAGAAGAAACCAGAATGATAAGAAGTCCTCAAGGAATGTAGGACAGAAGTAATCCATTTTTTGAAAAGAACAGATATTACTATTTGCTGTTCACTGGCATTTTATATATTTGTTTGGCAGAGTAGAGAGGAAAGAGAGAAGAACATACATACGAAAGGCCATTTTAAAACAATGAATAGTTTTGCAAGAATTACATTTGGAATTTAGATACTTTTAAAAACACAGTAAAGGCCAAGTTATTGCCCTCGAGGAGATAAGCATCTAGAAGGAGAGAAAACTGTTTCCAAGAGTAATATTTACTTAAATCAGAAATTCAGGGCTAGAAAGAAATTTTAGTTACAAATATCCTTGATTGATTTTTATCCAGTCCCTCTTGGGATTTGTGGCTTGGGCTTGTTATTATGTCACAAGTCATCAGAGTTCCATTTTTTAACAATTCTTGTTATTAAGTATTGATTCTACTGATGTGAAATCTACACATAATTTGAATCTATACTTGACTTATTTTCTCTGGATTCATGCAAAATTTCTTATCCTCCATTTGCATTTACAGCACTCATATATATAAAGACAGCAGTCCATATACTCTCCTAAACTTCTCTTTCTCAGGCTAACCTCTCTGAGTTTCATAGTTCTTTCTCCAGTGATATGATTTCTTTATCCTTCTTGGTTCTGTTTATCCTTCAATAAATACAGCTCTACCAAGCCAAGAGTTTTGTTAAAATATATAACTCAGAACTACAAACAATGTTTCTGACCCATTCTGACCAGTTAAAGGAGGCTCATCACCTCCACGGGTTTGGACACTACCTTTCTATTGATGCAGCCTTACAGAATAACAGCTTTTTCTTTCTTTTGCATGCCACTTCCCACTGCTACTTTAAATGAGCTTAGAGTCATTTTAATATTCAATTTTTTTCCACATATACTGGTAAAAGAATATGTAATTTCATTATTTAAACCTAAGAGCAGGACTTTATATTTATCTCTATAGGATTTAATTTTCTTGATTTCACAAAGTGTTAGCTAAGCTTGAAGGAAATCCAAATATTTTACCCCAAAATATACTTCTATGACATAATTTGAGATGGCTGTTCAGAAAGCTAACCAAAAAAAAAAAAATAAATTAAAAAAAAAATAAAAGAAAAAAAGCCCTACAAAGCTGCAAAGCTGTCTTTTGTTGGGGAGATTTGTATCTGTAGAGAATCTGCAATGAGCTAGCCAGAGTTTCTCTGAGGCCTTCCCATGTCCAGATCTAGGAAAGATTAACTGAGAGTCTGATACCTTAAAAGACTGAAAGAAACACTTAACCACCTATTCTCTCTGAGGACTGCTACCTGTGAGGTTTCATCTACATAACAAGACCACCGTTGCTAGCCTGGCCTCCTCTTCTTTCCTTCTCATAACCTGTCTTGACACTATAACCTGTTTTACCATCTAATCTGTTTCAGGCTATGCTCTGGGCCTCTACTCTTTCTGTAACCTCCAAGATGCTATGTATATAAGCTTCTGTACCCCATTGCAGGGTTAGGGTAAAAAACTCTGGTTCTCTTCTATGTGTATGCTAGTAAATTTGTATGCCATTTCTCCTAGTAATCTTTTGTGAGTCGATTTTTCAGCAAACCTTCAGAAGATGAAGGGGATGCATTCCCTTGGCCCCCACAGCTCTTTATGGATGCAAGGAGATGGCCAAACTAAAATAATAGAGACAGATGTAGGTTACCCTAATAACTGGTGGTATTTTATAAAGGTCTGTGAGCAAGTAAGAAAGAAAAGAAACTGTCTAGCTGCTGCAGTGGCATTAGTGACTGAAATTCAGTGAACATCTCAGAAATGAATATCTACTGCTCTTGATAACAGTGCTTCAACGTAATAGTGACTCAGCTTTTCTCTGCCTCTGCTTCCACTGCTCCTGCGGCTCCTGCTTTCCCTCTACTCCCACATTTAGACTTATCACAAACAATTGAGAATCTTATTGGTTCAGCCAATCAAATATTTTAGAGAATCTTAACTAGCTCATATTGTGATCCAGGCTTCCTCATAGATTGCTGTCTAGTTTTTAGTTTGCTGGCTTTTTTTCAGATACCAGTATCAGGTCAAACCAGCTGTGGTTTAGTGTAGCAAGCCCATTAGTTACGAAGTACGGTGATATAATTGCACAGGGAAAGGCTCAGAAAGAAGCTACCGGCCTTGCAGGCTTCAATACATGGACTCATTTTGTCTGATTAAACAACCCAGCACACATAAATGCTGAAGTCTCTTAATTTTAATGGTTCTCTATTTTGCTTTTCAGTCATTCAAAATCATCTTTTTTTTGTTGTTGTTGTTATTTTAGTCAGGGATCATTTGGTAACAAGGAACAAAAACTCAACCAAACTAATTTTTAAGTGAGTGTAATCAAAAGGGAAAATTACGGAAAGAATATAGGATTATCTCACAGAGAATTAAGAATAGAAAGTGAACCTAGACTTTATGACTTTCCCAAACTGGAAAGCTACCAGAAACCATCTCTCTTTCTGGGACCACATTATTTCAGATATGATTCTCTCTGTGCATCTGTTTTTATTTTTTCTCTTTCTCTTTTCAGACTGGCTCCATTTATACATGGACCCTAATAACAGGCCAAAAATAATGTGTTCAGCACCATTCTAAATTAATATCTATAGCTAAATGATGTAGCTGCTTCAGACTTCTGATTTATCCAGCTCAGTCATTGGATTGATTTCTCCTGAATCAGGTACAGTTATCTGTGGTAAGAAAGTGGTGAGGGCTCAGAATATAAACATGGCTGCCAGGAGCCATCTTTGTGGGGAGAGTAGTTCTCAGAGAAGAGGGAGAATTTCAAGATGCACCAAATATATCTTGCCCTTTTCAGCTTAAAGAATATTTTCCTTGACATTTCACCAGTACAGATTTACAAATGGTAAATCAGCACATGAAAAGATGATAAACATCATTAGTGATTAAGGAAATGCAAATTAAAACCCACAAACTCACACCTATCAGAATGAGGGATGTCTTGGGGAGTATGTAGAGCAAAATAACACAGCAGCTTTGCAAAACAGTTTAACAGTATCTGATAAAGTTAAATATATGCTTCATAACTAGATATGAAGACATGTCGTCAGGAAAAAAAAAAACTATACGTGAATATATACAGCACCTTAATTGATAATCACCAAAAAAAATAGAAATAACCCCAAATATACACTAATTGCTGACTGGCTGAGCAACACATGGCACGTTTATAAAATGGAATGCTACTCAGCAATAAAAAGGAAGAAACTACTGTAATAAGTAAAACCATGGATCAATTTCAAAAGAATTACACTAAGTGAAATAAGCCAGATTAAAAAGGCTACATGTTATATTTTGCTTTTACATTGTTCTGAAGAAAGCAAAACTATAGGGATAGAGAACAGATCAGTGTTTGCTAAGAGCTTGGGATAGTGGATGGTACTGACTACAAACATTCACAAGAAAATCTTTTGAAGTGATAAAAATATTCTATGTCTTGGTTGTAGTGATGGTCATTTAACTTTACCCATTTTTCACAGTTCACAGAATAGTACACTTAAAAAGTTTGAATTTTTTTCCATGTAAATTTTGCCTCAATAAACCTGATATAAGAAAAATGTTATTTTCCTTGACAAGGAAGACAGAAAGAAAAATACAGTGTTTATTCTTGCAGCTGAATAGAATGTCAATTCATTTAATAGCATTATGCAAAGGGAATTGCAATCAGGCTTCACAGTTTCAGCTGCGATCTCTCTACTCGCCTCAAACATGTAAACAACCCACTAGATACCCAACCTTTCAGATTTCTACCACTATTTCTTTGTTCATTCAACACTTATGCACATACTAGAAATATTATGAGCATTAGATTGTTCACCATTTCTAACATGGACAAGTCTCTGTTTCTTCTTCTTTTTTTTAAGAGATGAGGGTATTTTTGCAGTGGCGTGTGTGATCATAGTTCACTGCAGTCCTGAACTCCTGGGTGATCAACAGTATTCCTGCTTCAGTCTCCCAAGTACCTGGGACTACAGGCACACACCACCACGCCCAGCTAATTTTGTTTTGTTTTGTAAAGATGGGGTTCTCACTTTGTTGCCCAGGCTGGTCTTGCCTGGCTTCAAGCATTTCACCTACCTTGGCCTCCCAATGTGCTGGGATTACAGGAATGAGCCACTGTGCCTGGCTCTTCTGTTTTTTCTAATGCTGACCTTGTACTTACCTACTCTTATATGCAATCTCAGCAACTCATTCTTCCTTTATCCATCCTATCTCCCATGAACAGGATGTAGAAAGAACCCTACTTTAAGATTAGAGCAAAAGGGCAAAGAAAATATAAGGGTTAGACAAATAATAAATAAAGATTTTGCCTAGCACCTTACTTACCTAATAAAATAAGAGTAAATGAGGGTGATTTTTGATAAGATATGTTTTGATATCTAATTATATCATATTCATTTTTGAAGAAGATTTTTTTTTTTACTGTCTATGGAATCCAATACAAACAATATTGCTCTGAGTTCTAGAACCAAGCACTACTAATGCATTGCTGTTTTTAATGTTTTCTTCAGTTCTTGTGGGAGGCAGTGTATACTAAAATGTATTTACTTTTTTTTAAGTAATTGATTCTACTCTCTAAATTTTCAATTTCAGAATTTACAATAAATGTAAGGAGTTCCTTGTAACAAATTCCTTCTTTTGGAAAACAAACCCATATGTGCAAAAGGTATTTTAAAAAGACATTAAAATGTTATTAGGTGAACATTTTATGTTTATGAGCTGAAATGATACTTATCCATTTCCTGCTCTATTTCCTGCATTGACATTTACCATTGTTGAGCTTGATGGTACTGAGTTTATTTACTTTCAAAACTCTATAGTAGAGAAGGCTTTAGCAACATTTTAAAAAAGAAGAAAATGACCTAGCAAATATAATGTAATTTATAGGTACTATTCTATTGGCAATAACCTGTGTATTTGTCTTTTGATATATTTTCTCATACAAAAGCAAACACCTGGATATTCAGCTAAGCAGAAGATAATAAATAAATAATGAATTAGAATTGATTTATAATTAAAATAAATAAGTTGATTATTTAGCTAGCAGATTATGCCTGCATTACTAGCTTTATTAAGAGCCATTGATAATGATTTTTTAAGTGCATTTTCACAAGTGAGGCAGAATTTCTTTCATAAGAAAGGAGCATACTTTAAAAGAAACCCGTTTGCAAAAGTGGAGTGCCAACCCTGCTATTACTTACTTGGAGGATAGGAATTTGCTAAATATGATATTATGATGGTGATTAATAAAGTGTAACAACTAGATCATGACCCTGGAAAATGAAAAATAAATCAAAAGTTAATTTGTGAATTAACCAGTTGTTCTCTGCGTGTTGCAGGAATTCCTATTTCTCCCAATAAGATTATCTATAGTTTGAGCATACCCCATAGCAATGCCTACTAGCTGAAAGTTAAACACAGAAAGTGTGCTCAATTCATTCATTCATTCTCTCAAAATATTTATTGAACGCTCACTATGTGCTAGATACTAGAGATAAAGCACTGAAGACAAGAAACAGTCCACGTTTTGATGCAGCTTACATTTAGCAAATGCATTTACTTAACCAGTGTTTTTCATCTAAATTATTATAAAATTATTATAAAGTGAACACTCATGCAACCAGCACCCAAACCAAAAATAAAATATTGCCAGAACTCTCAACCTCTTTCAGTCACAAACCCTTCTATCTCCAGCTCCAAAGACAGCCACAAAGTTGACTTTAATAGAAGTCATGATCTTGCCTTTCTTTATACTTTTATCATAAAGTTGTGTATAGTTAAACATCATGGTTTATGTTTGCCTACTTGTGAAATATATACACACTGAATCATTCAGTATTTGATTTTGTGCCTAGTCTCCTTCATTCCATTTTATGTTTGTTGTATGTGTGATTATAGATTATTTTTTTTGCTATTGAGTATGATTCAGTTTTTTAAATGAGTATGCCTTTCTTGGCTTAACTTTTGTCAATAAAAAATTAATCCATATACATTTCTTATTTTTTTCATGATAAGTGCATTTTACCTATTCTAGAACTTCATGTAAACATAATCATATATGCTAAATATAATCATATATGCTATATATAGTATATAATATATATAGTATATATTATATTATACTGTATTTATATATAATTATATAATTATATATATTTATGTAATATAATATATTATATATATTATATTGTATGATTATATTTATA
>CAUYLG010007231.1:0-11367 GCA_963573385.1 Cacajao melanocephalus
CCCCCACCCCACACCCCCCCCCCCCCCCCCCCCCCCCCCCCCCCCCCCCCCCCCCCCCCCCCCCCCCCCCCCCCCCCCCCCCCCCCCCCCCCCCCCCCCCCCCCCCCCCCCCCCCCCCCCCCCCCCCCCCCGCCCCCCCCCCCCCGCCCCCCCCCCCCCCCCACCCCCGCCCCCGACCGCCCCCCCCCCGCCCCCCCCCCCCCCCCCCCCCCGCCCCCCGCCCGCCCCCGCGCCAAAGAGGCAGTGCTTCTCTGCCAGCCCCCAGCTCTCCTTGCACAGTCCCGTAGAAATGTCTCCTGTTCTTCCTCCTCCCCGAGGTCCTCCAAGTTCTCCTCCACCCTGGGATTCAGCTTGGCTTCTCTTTTCCTTGGGTGACTGGGCTTTCTAAGAGGACACTGGCTACAGGCAGGTGGTTGAGCAAATACTTTGTGGGAAGGTCATGCCCTATTTTCCATCCAGACACCAGTGCCCTATTTCTATTTAGCAGAACACTGAAAGCAGGAAAGCAGTAAGAATAATTAGCACGAAGTCAAACCTCTTTTGGCATTCTGCTAGGAGGGGAAGGGCAAGGAAGGCAAGGGGCAGTTGTGACATGGTGAGGGGAGAAGGTTCAGATATTGGTCTTATTCAGATACATCTTGGAAGGCTGGAGGATGGACTAGATGACCTCTCAATGTCCTTCCAGTCTGAGATATTCATTGCCACTGTGCCCTCACCCCTGTAAATCTGCCTCCAGCCTCTCACTCTGAAACCTCCAGCCTTATGGCCTCCCTGAGTTGGCCAGGGAATCTCTTCCCCTCCTGATTATAAAAATAGCACATACTTCCTATTACCAGAAGTTTGACAATTTAAAGAAGCAGGAAAATATGATACCCACAATCAGCTATCCAGAGGAAGGCAAGCTTAACAAACCAAACATTTTAGGCTATTTTCTTTTTTTTTTTTTTTTTCGAGACAGAGTCTCACTCTGTCACCCAGGCTGCAGTGCGGTGGCATGATCTTGGCTCACTGCAACCTCTGCCTCCTGGGTTCAAGCAATTCTCCTGCCTCAGCGTCCTTAGTAGCTGGGACTATAGGTGCATGCCACCACACATGGCTTTTTTTTTTTTTTTGTACTTTTAATAGAGACGGGGTTTCACAGTGTTAGCCAGGATGGTCTCGATCTCCTGACCTCATGATCTACCCACCTCGGCCTCCCAAAGTTCTGGGATTACAGGCGTGAGCCACCGTGCCCGGCAGGCTATATTCTTCTAGTCTTTATTCTACACATTTATATTTGCAGCTCTGCAGTAAGCTTCTTTCTGGGGTCTTCTGGAGAGGGTGTGTCAGAAGATCAGTCTCCCTACCTCCAGGTGGTTTGTCCCCAGTGGATTGCTTCCCATACCCAGTGGCTCTCAATGATGGAGCTGCTTTGGCTCACCCCAACCAAGGAGGCAGCTGGAAAGCCTTTCTCTGCAGTAATTCAGACCTTAAGGGAGGTTTCACTTCATTGAATGAAAACAGGAGACTGGGCCTGGTGGTGGCTCACACCTGTAATCCCAGCACTTTGGGAGGCCGACATGGGCAGATGACTTGAGGTCATGAGTTTGAGATCAGCCTGGCCAACATGGTGAAACCCTGTCTATACTAAAAATACAAAAATTAGCTAGGCATGGTGGTGGGCACCTGTAATCCCAGCTACTTGAGAGGCTGAGGCAGGAGAATTGTTTGAACCCGGGAGGCATAGGTTGCAGTGAGCCAAGATTGTGCCACTGCACTCTAGCCTGGAAAAAAAAGTGAGTCTCTGAGGAAAGGGAAAGGATGGGGAGGGGAGAGAAGGGGAGGAGAGGGGAGGGGAGGGAAAATGAAAAAGAAACAGGAGACTGTCCTCAGGTCTCCCAGAATTGGAGTCCTATTGGAGGAAATGGGAGGGTGGAGGCAGATATCTGACAAAGTCCCGCAGACCCACACAAGGTCTTCTGCATGGATCTCTTCCCTGTCTCTCCTTTTCCTGTTGCCTTTTTGGTTTTCACCTCTTTCTCCTCAGCAGCTACTGCTTCAGGAGAGGAGAGGTGGGATCTCTGGGAAGGGAGGTGTGGGGAGAAGGGGCTCCCTTAGGTGCAAGGCGGGAGTTGGAGAAAGGAGGACTTCTACTTAAACTGTAGCTGCTTCACTCAATGGTGCATCTAAAATAAAACATATCTCATTCTCCAAAACCTAATCTTTTCCAGGAAGGAAAATACAAACACACAAATAATATTTGGCCCACATAAGAAATTGATATTCCTCCTATTACTATACCCATAACTCTATTTCCTGTGAGCAAACACTCTGACTTTATTAGCCCAAAAGAACATTTACATCCTCTCTGTCCAAGGTCAGATGACAAGATATCCTTTATTAACTTGACAAAACAGCATATTGTACTCAAGTTACCAAATCCTTTCATCACTTGGAAGGGAAATAGTGGTGGGTGTGGGATCTTGGGGAATGCAGGGCAAGAGGTCTCTTTTCACTTGATTACACATATTTTTAACATACAAGAAATTACACAATTTTCATGGGTTTTTTCACAATATCAGAAGCACCACCCCCCAAGTTTTAAAAAATTCCCTAAAGACCCTGTTTTATATAAGCACCCTTGCAAATGAATGCATACTATTCCACTGTAGAGCACAGCCATAGTTCTGAGATTTTAGGAACAGACGTCCCTAAAGACCAGAAGACCTCATATTATTCTTGCTAAAGTAAATCCTTAAGAGTCCCAATAGCTAGCTTAGTCATTGCAGGTAACTTTCCAAAGGCATCGCTGATAAGGAGCAGCTTCTGTTAGAGGACTGGAAATATCCCCCTGGTGGTCAAAGCTGTATGCAGAGGGCACTGAGGCCAGGTTTGGCTGCAACCACATAACGGGAGTCAAGAAACATATCCCAGGAGGAGACACAGTATCTGGGTCATTGTTTCCACAGCTGTCAGTCTATCCCAGGGAATAGAACTGAAGACATTTCATCCTGGACACAGGCAGGCAGCTGTGTCACTGCACAAGAGTGGACGACGTGGGGCCAGCACATTCCTAACTTCGAACTCTGATCATCTCTGAGATCGTGGAGCCCTCAGTTCTCAATCCTGGTTGTACATTAAGGGGGAAAAAAGGCTGGTACTACTCAGGACTTACTGTAGACTGATTAAAGAAAATAATCAGAGTGTTCCCCCTCTGGAGAATCTGAGAGAGAAAGCTCTCTGTTCAATGTTTGTAGTTTGGATGACCTGGAAAGCCTTTGCGGAGGCAGGGAGTGGGCGCTATGATTTCTGTCAGGGCCCCTTTCCCTCCCTGAGTTCCTTAGCCAGGACTTGGCAGGAAACACTGGAATATCAACAATTTCACAGAGCGTTTTGCACGCAATTTTTTTGTTTTTGTTTTATCTTCGGGTCTCATCATCAGGGAGACGATGAATAGGCCAGAAATTTTGGAACCACAACTTGGCTTCTGACTGCCTCAGGTTTTCTTGAAAGTTTCCAGCAGTCAAGAGTTTCATTCAGATATCTGCAGGGGACTTTCAAGGGAAGGGCTGGGAAGCTCATAGCCCCATTAGGACTTCCTATGACCTTCCCAGAGGGCCCAACCACACAGATGTGGGCTGGAATGCAGCAGGAAAACTGCAGAACAGGCAGGAAGCCCAGCTCCACGTTACATCGCAAGCAGCCTCCAGCAGCCAACCCTGAAATATCCCATTTCTTCCTGATCCACCCCCACTCCCAAACACACATCTAACCAGCCAGTAAGATTCAGCAGTTACCTCTGAAATGCGTCTTGGATCTTGGATTCCCTTCTGTCCTAACACCAACTCCCCAGCGCAGGAAAAATATCTCCTAACTGGACTTCCAATCTCCAGTCTCTCCACCTCCAGCCCATTCTCCATGCCACAGCCAACGTGATCTTACTAATCTAAGAACTTCTGATTTGAGGATGGCATAAAGTTAGTAATCCTCTCTTCATTTTCTGGAAGTAAGCCAAAAACAAAAAGGAATTGAGAGATAAAAACACAAATTACATTTTTAATGAAAGCAGGAGACAAGTAAACCACAAAATAGGTGGAAGAGTTGCCAAAAGCAATAGAACTTCAGCAGAGACGTGGCGGGAGGAAGTAGATCAAGGACGTAGTGCTGCAGAGTCTTCCGGACAGCCTCAAAAATACTCCTCCCAAAGGGGAGGGGCACACCTAGATGCAGAATGCACAGAGGCCTTGTGTGCAACAGCAGTAAACCGGTGCAGGGGCTGTGGAATGAGCTCAGCTGGCTCAGGACTCAGGCAAGCCAGAGTTGTAGCAAATGGTCTGTTTCTGTGGCAACAGGGAGGAGAGACTTTGCCTTGGGGAATCCTCACCATTGGTTGCAAAGAATTTAAGGCTAAGTCAATTTACATCAACCCTGGGTCATAAGGAAAATTTAGTCAACCTGGAAGACAGTCTTGGACTCTCTCACACCTGAGGTTCACGGTGGCGGCGGGGCGGGGCGGGGGCGGTCTGCTTCAATAATGAGTAATATATACAAACTTTTGACAAGAAACAAAGGACAAAAAAAGAAAAAGAAAAAGCGAACAGCAGGTAAAGAAGATTCATCAAAAAACATTGCCACGGAGCAGATGAAAATTCTAATAAGAAAATTAAGAAAACGTAGCAAAGTAATTCCCTCCACAAAGAAAACACACACCTGAGAGCTCAGGGAAGAGGTAACGAAACAGTGGAAGGAAATGAATCCTGAGCTGTCAGAGATCAGGGAAGACGTGAAAGAAAAAAGAAAACTATCCAACCTTCACTCTTAAAATGAAGCCTAAAATTTGAAGCAGTAACAGGAGAACACATACTCTTGGAAACTCAATGATAGATAGTGAGAGGAATAAGAAAAGTAGGCAAATTAAATGAAAATAAAGGATTAGAGAGAAAACAATAGGTACTTTGAAAGGTAAAGAAGATTTCATTCTACATGCATTAAATATGTCTGAAAGGGGCCGCGGTGACTCACGCCTGTAATCTCACCACTTTGGGAGGCTGAGGCGGGAGGATCACCAGAAGTCAGGAGTTCAAGACCAGCCTGGCCAACATGGTGAAACCCCATCTCTACTAAAAATACAAAAATTACCCGGCATGGTGATGTGCACCTGTAATCCCAGCTATAGGGAGGCTGAGGCAGGAAAATCACTTAAACCTGGGAGTGGAGGTTGCAGTGAGCCGAGATCGCACCACTGTATTCCAGCCTGGGTGATGGAGTGAGACTCCATCTCAAAAAAAAAAAAGAAAGAAAAACAAAATTCTGAAAGGGCACACAAGAAATTGATAATATCAGTTGCTTCTAGGGAATAAAATTTGGTTGGCCATGAGGTGGAGCGGAAGGAGTGGAAGGAGGCCTAGGGTGGAAGGGAGATTTTTCACTTTTGTGTTTTTTAAAGTATTGACTTGTATGAACATATTAGCTCATCAAAAACATTCAAATGAAGCAATACACACCCTACCTCCCAACACACACACACACACACACACACACTTTCACAATCCGATTATGTTACTCTCTGCTTAAAACCCTTCCACGGTTCTCATTTCTCATAGGATATAAAGCACACATCTAAAAATGGCTTATTAGTAGGGTGATCATATAATTTATTGTCCAACAGGGCACTTAAGATCAAAAAGAAGCACCACAGGTGTAAACTGGGACTAAGGCCATCTACTTATAAGGCAGGCCATGATCTGGTCCTTGTTTCCCCTCCAGCCTCATCTGTCTCCGTCCAGCCCACAGGCTCTAACCCTAGTCTTATTGAGCTATAAGCAGTTACCCTCTTCCCTCCAGACTTCTCAGCACAAGCTGTCCCCTCTGCACAGTACTTTCCTTCTTCCAAGTCTCCCCTATACCCTATACCCTACCGTTTGGCTTATTCTGTATATCCTTCAGATCTGATTTACTTTACTTGTTTCATCAGTTCTAAAATACATGTTCTGGCCAGGTGCAGTAGCTCATGCCTATAATCCCAGTACAGTGAGAGGTGAGAGGTCAAAGCAGGAGGACTGCATGAGCCCAAGAGTTCGAGACCAGCCTGGGCAACATAGTGAGACATCATCTTTACAAAAAGTTAAAAAATAATTATGGTTGGGTTCCATGGCTCATGCCTGTAATCCTAGCATTTTGGGAAGCCAAGGCAGGTGGATTGCTTGAGCTTAGGAGTTCAAGACCAGCTTGGGCAACACAGCAAAATCCTGTCTCTACCAAAAATACAAAAAAAAAAAAATTAGCTGGGCGTGGTGGCATGCACCTATAGTCCCAGCTACTTGGAAGGCTGAGGTACGAGAATTGCTTGAGCCTGGCAGGCAGAGGTTGCAGTGAGCTGAGATCAAGCCATTGCACTGGAGTGAGACCTTGTCTCAAAGACAACAACAAAAAGTTTAAAAAATTAGCTGGGCATGGTGGCTCACGCCTATAGTCCCATCTACTCAGGAGGTGGGAGGATCGCTTGAGCCCACGAGGTTGAGGCTACAGTGAGCTGAGATTGCACCACTACACTCCAGCCTGGATGAGTGACAGAAAGAGACCCTGCTTCTCAAAATAAATAAAGAATAAAATAAAATGCACATCCCTCACCTCCCTACCACCCCGTCACATTTTCACATCTCTGAAATTAGAATAGGTAATAAAATCCATGACATGTTATGGTTCAATTGGCAGCATTTTTCTTCGTGGTACATAAATTAATGGTGCATCTTACAGCAGAAGGCATCTTGGGTTTGATGACCCGTGTTATCACACTGTACTGTAACTGCCTGGTTTGCTTTCCACTTATTGGGAAAACTAGTCAATTAGGGCAGGACTGTGTGCTATTTTTCACTGGGCTCTCACTGGCACTTTCTGGAAAGTGGTAGTTCCACAATAAACATTTTCTGAACTTGCATAAATAAAAGCATGCAGTTTAATCAACTTTACTGAAAACACTTTGTATCATTTTATATCTAGGCCTTATAGCTTAACTGGCAACATAAAACTTGCAATGAAGCAGAAAAATTGAGAAGAAAAATTTGTATAAGCATAGGGGGTTTTCTCTCAGACGTTTCTGCACATTTTTTCCCCCTCAACACTTCTGGTTTGCTCTGGGTCTTCAGATCTCCTGAAGACTCTTGATGACTGAAGGCAATCAAGATCTATATGGAAGGAATGTTTGTTTTTAACAGCAGGACTTTAGATCTGTAAAGGGAAGTGAAATAAAATCATTGTATATATTTCCATTTTCTATTAAAGTCTCAATCTCACTCTTAACTTGGTTCACAAAGCAGAAGTGACAAAATGCCAAACAAAAATGCAGTTATTTATTCAACACATATCTGCAGAATTCCCACTATTTGCCTGCATTCTTTTCCATACTGAGAACATCCCAGTAAATAAGACAAGGTCCTTTTCCTCTTGGAGCTTACAGTCAAATGATTCTTGAGATACAATGATGTACACACAAATTAAAAACGTAGTATGTCAGAAGTGGCGACTGTGATGATGATATGCGAATGTAACATTTTATTACACTTGTGTGAACCCAAGCTTATCTGATCATAACAACTACCAGGGAGCTTGTTAAGCAGGGAGATCTTGGGCCCCTGCTAGCCCCACTAAATCAAGATCTACGGCAGGGAGGCCGGGACAAAACTATTTTGGGGAGTGCTCCAGTAATTCTTGTGATCCCAGGACACCGAGGCTGTGTCAGAGCTTTTGAACTTTGGCTGCAAGCTAGAATCACATGGAGAGCTGTGAAAATAGGTGACGCTGGATCCCTTTCCCATGGATTCTGATTTCATCCATCTGGGATGAGTCCTAACTCTGTATTTCAAAGCTCACCAGATGATGCTAGTGGGCAGCCAGGGTTGAGAACCTAGGGCTACACTGCCTCGGGGATAGTTGGAGGTTAGAATTGGCTACTTGCTGCCCACTCTTGCTCAGGAATCAGGCTCTTGTATGCAGCTGCCTGCCTGAGTCCAAGATGAAATATCTCTCCTACACCCAGGAAAAGACGGGCAGCTAACCCAGGTACTGTGTCTTCTGCGTCTGGCTTTATATCTTTGCCTTGGATGTAGCTCCTCCTTGGATATGCCTCCTGTACAGAGCCAAGTCTGAGAGGTGACCCCTACTGTAACATTTCAGCAGGGCCTGGCCTCAATACCCAGCTGTGACAATCTGATGCAACACTTTCAGTCACCTAGCACAAGCCATTCTCTCTCAGCAGTTTCTTTGGAAAGCCCCCTGTGTATAATTTCCATTAGTAACTTCATTTTGAAATCCCATCAAGCCTACCGGCTGCTACGCCAGGAACCCAAAATGCAAACACTCCAACAGCTGCCTTTAAATAAAAGGAAGAAAATGTTTCCCTTCTTCGGCTCAAAAATTTCCAAAATCATTATGTCACTACACCTGGCCTCTAAGGGGAAATGAGGAGGAAGGCAAGAAGACGTAACTTCCAGGAAACTCTGACATGAGAAGTACTGTCATTCTCTTTTCCTACGACCAGTCCCTGAAGTCCCTACCACTCTAAGACATTATATCCTAACTGGGCACAATGGTAGTTTTTTCCCCCCAGAGGAAGTGGGGTGCTATGGAAAATACTCAAGTTCAGGCCTCAGTTGGAGAAGTGTGACATCTGTAAGCCTCAGTTTCCCCATTTGTCAGTTTTGTCATGAGGATTGGAGGCAACATAATTAAAGCAGTAACCATGGCACCTTGCACATAGTAGGTGGCTATGATTGTTATTGCATCCTCTCTGCCTTTTGGTATTTTTCTCCTAGAGAAATCATTATGCTGGGATTTTTTTTTTATGTCGTTGCGCAATGAGCTGGAAAAGGCAGCCCTGCTGATTAGAATGCCGGTTTGCCGGAAACAGAGTGGTAGTGTTGACATTTGCAAAAAGCTTTCCTGCTAAACTTTAAACACTTGGCAGATCTAATCCTGCTGGCATTGCCTGTTGGTGATATTTCCATGGTTATAACGGACACACCGAGTTCAATCAAACACCCAGGGAAAGGGCAGGATAATTGGTTTCCTTCAGGTTTCCAGCAAAGTTACGTGGACACAAAGTCCATTTTAGCATGGAGGAAACTAATGTGTATTGAGCATTACCTGTCTAGCACATCTGGAGGTGCTCAATAAATGCTGAGAAGCTGAATATACTGTGATGGGATGAATGTACTGCATAGGCCGGAATGGACTATGCATTTTTATCCCGTACTACATGTTTTGCTACGAGTAAATGGTTCATTTCAAATATCGATGTATTTATTTGAGCAAAGGGTATGTCAGTACACATGCTAGGTTCTGGGAACATACCTGTAAGCAAAACAGACAAGGTGTCTCTGCCTTCTGAGCCCTCAGCGCAGACAGGGTGCTGAAACAGGAATATTATCCTACTCTGTGTGCTAAGTCCTGTGATGGAGAAAGCACTGAAGGCATCTAACCCAGCCTGGACTGAAAGCTAGGAAGGAGAAGTGGACATGGATGCTGGCTCTGGAGGTGCCAGGCAGTGGGAAACTCAGGGAAGGACTAAGCCTCGGAGGAACTGGAAACAGGTTAGCCCAGCCAGGGCAGGAAGAGGCGAGAGGCAAGGTGAGGAGATTCCCAACTGGTTTTGCAAACCTTACTAGATCTTCTGCTGGACCGGCTAGTGTGCGGCAAGGCAAGGGCTTGTCGTTGCTATTAAAATAATTTCATAGGGGAAAATCAGCTTTTTGGTAAAGTTCCATTTGAAGTTTTTTTGTTTTTTGTTTTTTGTTTTAAATGACATTGATGGAGATAGTGGGTCTTATAATTTCAGGACCTCCAAAGGTCTTAATCAGGTTCTGATGGTGAGCTCCTTAGGGCAACGAGGAGTTATTAAAGCATTAACAACAGGATAGCGAAATGCCCCCCTTTCTCTGTCTCACCACTTTCCTAGGGACCTCCGTTCGTTCAGTAAGCGCAAACGAGCGGGTGTGGCTGTGGAGATGGAGTTCATCCACTTCCTGGTTTTCTCCTCAGCCTGCGGGAGAGGCAGTGAAAGAGTTGGGGACTTGGCTGCTCCCCGGGCCTCGCCTACCAGTTCAGCCTTGGCTTGGGGTCCAGGGTCCCCCACCCAAGCTCCCGTCGCTGGGGAGGCCCAGGCAGGGCGAGGACAAACACGGTGATCGTGAAGCTGGACCCTAGAGAGACAGGAGCCTGCTTTTCCTCCCCGAGAGGCCACGACCTCAGTAGGGTTGCAAACCGAATCGATCCTCTCCGTGCCACCTCCTCCAGTATCTTGTTTGTGCCCTGGACCCGATTCCTCCCTGAGGATTCCTCCCTTTAGGCAAAATCTGCAGGGACCTCCCGCGTCTGGGGACTCCCGGGGCGGTGTGCTGTCCCCACCGGGCGCGCAGCGCAGAGCGCCCCGCGCAGCCAGAGCGCTCGCAGCACCCAGCCCTGCTCCGGGCTCCCCACAGCGGCCCTTTTCCTAGGTTGCAGGCACTCCCGCCCCCGCCCGTTCCGAAAGCTGAGCGCACGTCCAGCGGGAAAACGCAAGAATGAGGTCGGGCAGTTCCCAAGATCCCCCTCCACAGCCCACCTCCGAGCACCCTAGGGGCAGTCCGTGCCGAGCGAGCGAAGGCCACAGTGAGGCAGCTCCTCATCGTTACTCTAAAACAAAGTGTCTGTTTTCTATGTTGGGATGTTAAGGAAAAACAAACAAGTAAAATAAGATGTCAGTAGTCAGGACTCAGTAGGTAAAATGCCGTTTCTATTTTTTTTTTTTTTTGAAAGAAAGAAAAAGAAAAGAAAGAAAGTGAAAGAAAGAAAAAAAAAGAATGTAAGAGAGAAAGAAAGAGGAAGGAAAAGAGGGAGAGAGAATGGGATTCTCGTTCTATTGCCCAGGCTAGAATGCAGTCTAAAAATGGGTATTAAAAACCTCTTTTATGCCAATAATTGTGCTTAACAATGGAGACAGGAAGGAATAAGGGATGAAAATAACAAACAAGCAGCCAACCAATATCGTATTTAAACCTGTGAGATGCTATGCAATTGCTGAGGAGTGATTTACTTCCAATTATGTGGTCACTTTTAAAATAGGTGTAATGTGATACTGAGAAAAATGCATGTTTTGTGGATTTGGGGTGGAGAGTTCTGTAAATATTTGTGAAGTTTACTTGTTCCAGGTCTGAGTTCAAGTCCTGGATATTCTTGTTAATTTTCTATCTCGTTGATCTGTCTAATATTGACAGTATAATGTTATAGTCTCCCACTATTACTGTGTGTGAGTCTAAGTCTCTTTGTAAGTCATTAAGAACCTGCCTTATGTATCTGGGTGTTCCTGTTTGGGTGCGTATATATTTAGGATTGTTAGCTCTTCTTGTTGCATTG